>JAWQFJ010017026.1:50000-75000 GCA_034096865.1 Theodoxus fluviatilis | reverse complement strand
CACCAGCCAGCAAGGCTGCGAAGAGCCTTCAAACATGAAGACTCATAATGGGTGATAGGGGAAAATTTCACACCTCAATGTCCCTGTCATTTACAAAACACTAAAGAATAGGTGGATGGAGCCCAAGGGTTCATCAGCCGTGAAGGCCATACAAGGCCACAACATACTTTCCCTTATTAAAAAATGCAATTAAAGGAAGACCTCAGAGGAGGTACGTGGAGAAATATCGAAAACAATTAAGACATAGTACCACTCATAAACGAGAATAATACTCAGAATCTATCAAATATTTTATCACAGCTAAAGGGTCTTTAAAAAAGTCAGACAGACTGCTCGACCCACTCCGTAGATGAGCCAGTCGAGGGCACTCCACCAGAACGTGCCGCATGGTGAGCCTGCACTGGCAGGTGTGGCACTCCGGTGGAGGCTCCGACCGCAACAAATAGGAGTGGGTCAGAAGAGAATGGCCGATCCGGGAACGGCAGAGCACAACTTCCTCTCTTCTCGTCAGCGATGTGGGGGAGAGTCGCTCACCCCACACAGAAGATACGTCATGAAGTTTGTTATGTATCTTGCCGTCCCAGTCGGACTGACACAGATTTAAAATGTAGTTAGTAACTCGAGGTACCAGATCGCCCGCCGGGATCCTGCCCGGGGACATGGGAAGGGAGAGAGCAGACTTGGCAGCCTGATCTGCTCTCTCGTTCCCCGGGATGCCCATATGGCTAGGGACCCAGCAGAAGACGACCTCAGCACCCCCACACTGTAGTCGACACAGATGAACAAAAATACCAAACAAATAAGGATGGGAAATTTCCCTACCCCGCAGAGCCTGTAAGGCCGATAACGAGTCAGAGACAACAAGGGTTCGTGGCAGTCTCTTGCTCTGGACTACGCCAAGAGCGGCCTCAAGTGCACTAAGCTCTGCAGAGTAGATCGAAGTCCCATCCGGAAGGCGAAAGCGCAAGACGGTTTCGCGGGCAACAACAGCTGCTGCCACACGATCTCCATCTTTAGAACCATCTGTATAAAGTGGGTAAAAATGTGCATGTGTAGATAAAATTTCCCGGAATGCACTCTTGTACATGTGAGCGAGGGCAGCACTCTTGAAAAATTTCGCTAGATTAAGTAAAATAACAGGTTCAGGCATGAGCCACGGCGGTGACAGATATAAAGGATAGGTAAAAAAATTGTCCATCTGAACATTTGCCGCCGCGATATCCTTCCCAATTCGTATCCCCAGCGGGGGGACACAGTTGGGTTTGGCCGCGTAAAGGTGTGGAAACTTTGGTCGGACAACACAATGATAAGTAGGATTTGTCGGGTTGGAACCTACACGAACGATGTATTGTAACGCGAGCTTCCGCCTACGTAAATGAAGTGGAGGCTCGCGCGCCTCCGCATATAAACTCTCCACAGGAGAGGTGCGAAAGGCACCGAGGACCGATCGTAAACCCTGATGGTGGATTGGGTCAAGCATCGACAAGTACGACTTGCGAGCTGACCCATACACAAAACAACCGTAATCTAGTTTGGAGCGTACCAAGGCACGATAGAGTAGTATTAAAACACTGCTACCTCCTCCCCAGTGGGAGTGAGCAACAACTCTCAATAGGTTGAGATAGACGTGACAACACGTGGTGCACATTATTTCTGATTGCAAAATATACCGGATAAAAACCGAGAGGTCCTCGCCATCGACAGCTGGAGGAGGGAAGTGTGAATTGGAGAGGGCATTTCCACGAGCTGCTGTGACACAGGCCATTTTATCAGAGTTGAAAGCTCAGTTTTGAATAAACATGAACAGTCAAGGATGCTGAAAGTATATACACATTATTGTTACACCATTGTCAAATAAACTAGACTAGAACGCGTATAGTGGCACTACACCTACATATACGTATGTTGTGTACTAGTTTGTCGTTTGTTTATTAGTTTGGTGGGGTGTAGGGGGTGGGGGGTGGGTTTGATGTTGTTGTTGTGCAGCTTGTTTGCACAACGCTGATTGTTGTTTGCATTCTGTGCAAGAATAGTATTATGTAAGCTGCTTCGTTTATGGGCCGACGGCCTGACGAACAAAGTGTGAGAGTGTCAAAGTGGGAGTTTGCCAATCCGAGTCTGACTGAAATCCGCACCAAGGGCTGAAAGCACCACAGTGTGCCAACACTGTCCTCGCAGCTGCCGGTTTGTACTCCTGGGTGGGAGGAGGTACCGCGTATTAAGCCTGGCCCGAGGGTGTCCCTCACTGAACAGTGTTACTTCGGACGCTAGAGTTACCGCTAGCAGCATGATGCGGCAAGGCGGTCGTCTTGACCTCGGCACAAGGTGAAAGTCAGCGCTGTACCAAAGGCGTGGTCTCTTTGTCTCGTGGATACACGTGTGTTTGCTGTGACGACGCTGTGGATGTGTGGAAAGGAAGCACGCACCAGTTGCATACAACACAAGAGTTCTCATTTTCTCTATGATAAGTTCAACAGACAGCAAAAACAACAACCACCACGACACTGGCGACGACTAGAGTGAAAGGACCACTTCCACCACCACCACCACCACCACCACCACCACCACCACCACCACCACCACCACCACCACCACCACGACACCATCACCACCACCACCACCACGACCACCACCACCACCACCACCACCACCACCACCACACCACCACCACCACCACCACCACCACCACCACCACCACCACCACCACCACCACGAACACCACCACCACCACCACCACCACGAACACCACCACCACCACCACCACCACCACCACCACCACACCACCACCACGACCACCACCACCACCACCACCACACCACCACGAACACCACCACCACTACCACCACGAACACCACCACCACGAACACCACCACCACCACCACCACCACCACCACCACCACGAACACCACCACCACCACCACCACCGCCACCACCACCACCACCACCACCACCACATACACCACCACACCACCACACACCACCACCACAACACCACCACCACCACCACCACCACCACACCACCACCACCACCACACACACACCACCACCACCACCACCACACACACACCACCACCACCACCACCACCACCACCACCACGAACACCACCACCACGAACACCACCACCCCCACAACCACCACCACCACTACCACCACCACCACAACCACCACCACCACCACCACCACGAACACCACCACCACCATCACGAACACCACCACCACCACCACCACTACCACCACTACCACCACCACCACCACCACCACTACCACCAACACCACCACGAACACCACCACCACCACCACGAACACCATCACCACCACCACCCCCACCACCACCACCACCACCACTTCCACCACTTCCACCACCACCACCACCACCACCACCACCACTACCACCACCACTACCACCACTACCACCACCACCACCACTACCACCACTACCACCACTACCACCACGACCACCACCACCACCACCACCACCACGAACACCACCACCACCACCACCACGAACACCACCACCACCACCACCACCACCACCACCACCACACCACCACCACCATCATTTTCATCACCACCACCACTTCCACCACCACCACCACCACCACCACCACCACGAACACCACCACCACCACCACCACGAACACCACCACCATCACCACCACCACCACCACGAACACCACCACCACCATCACCACCACCACCACCACCACTACCACCACCACCACTACCACCACCACCACAAACACCACCACCACAAACACCACCACCACCACCACCACCACCACGAACACCACCACCACCACCACCACCACCAGCACCATCACCACCACCACCATCATTTCCATCACCACCACCACCGCCACCATCACCACAACCACAACCAATATCACCATCACCAATACCACTACCACCACCACCACCACGAACACCACCACCAATATCACCACAACCATCCCCACCTCCACCACCAAAATCACCACCACCACCACCACCACCTCCATCAACACTTCCATCAACACCACCACCACCATCACCACCACCACAACCACCACCACAACCACAACCACCAATATCACCACTACCATCACCACCACCATCACCACCACCACCACCTCCACAAGTACCACCACAACCATGTCATCATTACCATCACCACCACCACCACCATCAACAACACCACCAACCACACAGAAAACTGCAACTATAATGACGACAACAAAACAGCAGCAACAACCACAACAATGACTGCACGTGAATATGTAAAACTGAGATATACTTTATTCACTGTTTTACAAAATCCTGCGCATGCATTCACGTAGACAAATTTTGAAGGCAATCAAAGATGGATTTCATCCGAAATATAAATTTTCTTCGTCAAGCGGTCATGTGCGAAGGCGATATATCCCACAACATAATAAAATGTGACTTTTCCCCAAGATAATGAGAATTGTATGACCCTTGCTGATATTTAAATACAGTGAAGAAATCGAACAGGGGTTAAAGTTAACCATTTCGTACATTATGGTTGTATTGAGGAGCTACATCATTAACTCAATGTGCCTTTGTGGTATTTTGTGTCCAACACCGACCTCTTCGTTTTTGGAAAGTTGTCCAACTAAGTTGAAACCCGCCAATTCCACTCCCAACCCTCATAAAAGCCATTGACACATATACCTTTATTGATGTAGTCTCGATTTTAACGGATTGAACTTTTACTACCTGCCATCAATGCATGCTTATAATCCTCCAAGGAAAAGTCTTATGCTGTACATCACACTTTAAAACATATATAAATGTCTCTATGGTGGTACCTATGCCTCATTTAGTCCACAATGTCTGACTGGACTCATTTCGTGTGGAAGGGTCGCATTTATGCTCAAAGAATTCATAAGACGCCCCCTTTGTTTTTGTTTTTTGTCTGGATCACACGTAAATATGACTGCAGTGTGACTGACTAGTCTGTGAATTAAGTAGGAAGTGAATGAATACTTCAAGAACAGATTCAAAACTTCCAAGCATTAATATGCACACACACGCACGCACACACTCACACACACACACACACACACACACACACACACACACACACACACACACACACACATTTCGTCTATGGAAACAACATCGCGGTGAAAAAAGTCTGCAAGTGAAATAGTTCCAGATGTCCACGTAGACAGGAAGTCTTCAGCAGTGCTGGCATTGTTAGATCTTCATCGCCTTGGTTCGTTCTTTGTAGTTCAGTTCCAAGAGGTTATCAACTGTTTTGGAATGTCCACTTTTTCATTCAACTATATCTTCGTCCACCGTGAAGTTTTCCCGTTTTGTCTGGCTGACTTTCGTCCATTAATAGGTTTGTAACACAGAGGGTTCATTCACCATTTGTTTAATTAGCTATCTGGCGCAGTATGCCATTTTCTGAAGATGTTTTTCTTCCTACAGGACTGTTCTAGATTTCTGCTTGTTTCGCGTCTTGTTATACAATCTTTTTCTTCCGCGCCATGAGGTAAACGCTTACTGCAAATAGGAAAATAATTCCAGATTGTATATTTTTCCATTTTAGTGTTGAGATTCGCTCCCAGCTTTTATTTAAACGAGAATGGTATTTTAAAAGTAGATATCTGACAATGTAGAAAATTTTGAATCAGAACCAACTTGCATGCAAAGTCGGAAAACCTTTGCACTCCAAAGAGGAGAAACATTGAAGTCGTAACATCTGGACGCGGTTACACGTGTACCACCAGCTTATGCATTTCAAAACTAGAAGAAACAAGAAGGGCAAAGCCCATACGACTCACATGCTTGACCTTGACTTTTACATGACCTTGACCTTCAGGTGACCTTCAATGTCAAGGTCAAACAACTAAACCTAGCAATGACATCATGCACTAAGAAGTGCTTTACACATTTTTCCTACCAAAATACATGTGACTTGACCCAAGGTCAAGGTCATCCAAGGTCATGCAACACAAAGCTGTTAATTCAAGACATAGGAAGCACAATGGTGCTTATTGGCAATTTCTACCATGAGATATGGTCACTTTTAGTGGTTCACTACCCCATTTTGGTCACATTTCATAAGGGTCAAAGTGACCTTGACATTGATGAAATGTGACCAAATGTGTCTCATGATGAAAGTATGACATGTGCCCCACATAATTATTAAGTTTGAAACAGTTATCTTCCATAGTTCAGGGTCAAGGTCACTTTAAAATATGTATACAATCAAACTTTGAAGAGCTCCTGTGACCTTGACCTTGAAGCAAGGTCAATCAAACTGGTATCAAAAGATAGGGCTTACTTTGCCCTATATACCATATACAGGTGAGGTATCCAATCTCAAACGCTTTAGAGAAAATTGAGAAAATGTAAAAACATGACTGTTTTTTTAGACAACATTTATGGCCCCTGCGACCTTGTCCTTGAAGCAAGGTCAAGTCACTATGTATGTTTTTTGAGGCCTTGTCATCATACACTATCATGCCACATTTGGTATTGATAGACTTAATAGTCTCCGAGAAAAATCCAACGTTAAAGTTTTCGGACGCACGGACGGACGAAACGGGTGAGTACATAGACTCACTTTTGCTTCGCATGCGAGTCAAAAAACACAGCGCTAGTGACAGCAAATATATTCCGTGCACATGGTGTGCAACTGTGACGATAAACAGTGCACTGG
This sequence comes from Theodoxus fluviatilis, assembly GCA_034096865.1. Classification (NCBI taxonomy): domain Eukaryota; kingdom Metazoa; phylum Mollusca; class Gastropoda; order Cycloneritida; family Neritidae; genus Theodoxus; species Theodoxus fluviatilis. Next base: position 68,326 of record JAWQFJ010017026.1, on the reverse strand, counting down.
CTATGGCAACAATACAATGTATATGGTTTTCTTTACTGACAATTGATCTATGTCGACTACAGCAATGCAGATAGAAGCCACGTTACTGAAGCAGTGAATACGTGTAAACATGTACGCCTTTGCTAAAGCAGATGCATTACGGTAATATTTTTCTCGTTTCTTACCAGTTGCTTTCCCGATCTTTGCTAAAACAATACTTTGTCAGCTGATGTCTCACCCTCGATTCATAATTTATCTCCTCCTCCTCCCCTGCTCCTTCTGCAGCTGCTCCTCCTGCTGCTGCTCCTCCGGTTGTTGCTGCTGCTCCTCCTCCTTCTTTTTCTCCTGCTTCTCGTGCTCCTGCTTCTCCTCCTGCTTCTCCTCCTGTTTCTCCTCCTGCTTCTCCTGCTTCTCGTGCTCCTGCTCCTCCTCCTGTTTCTCCTCCTGCTTCTCCTCCTGCTTCTCCTCCTGCTTCTCGTGCTCCTGCTTCTCGTGCTCCTGCTTCTCCTCCTGCTTCTCCTCCTGCTTCTCGTGCTCCTGCTCCTCCTCCTGCTTCTCCTTCTGCTCCTCCTCCTGCTCCTCCTCCTGCTTCTCGTGCTCCTGCTCCTCCTCCTGCTTCTCCTTCTGCTCCTCCTCCTGCTCCTCCTCCTGCTTCTCGTGCTCCTGTTTCTCCTCCTGCTTCTCCTCCTGCTTCTCCTCCTGCTTCTCCTCCTGCTTCTCCTCCTGCTCCTCCTCCTGCTTCTCGTGCTCCTGTTTCTCCTCCTGCTTCTCCTCCTGCTTCTCTTCCTGCTTCTCCTCCTGCTTCTCGTGCTCCTGTTTCTCCTCCTGCTTCTCGTGCTCCTGTTTCTCCTCCTGCTTCTCCTTCTGCTTCTCTTCCTGCTTCTCCTTCTGCTTCTCCTCCTGCTCCTCCTTCTGCTCATCCACCTGCTCCTCCTCCTGCTGCCCGTGCTCCTGTTTCTCCTCCTGCTTCTCGTGCTCCTGCCCCTCCTTCTGCTTCTCCTCCTGTTTCTTCTCTTGCTTCTCCTTCTGCTTCTCCTCCTGCTTCTCCTCCTGCTTCTCGTGCTCCTGCTTCTCCTCCTGCTTCTCCTTCCTGCTTCTCCTCCTGCTTCTCCTCCTGCTTCTCGTGCTCCTGCTTCTCCTCCTGCTTCTCGTGCTCCTGCTTCTCCTCCTGCTTCTCGTGCTCCTGCTTCTCCTCCTGCTTCTCGTGCTCCTGCTTCTCCTCCTGCTTCTCATGCTCCTGCTTCTCCTCCTGCTTCTCCTCCTGCTTCTCGTGCTCCTGCTTCTCCTCCTGCTTCTCATGCTCCTGCTTCTCCTCCTGCTTCTCATGCTCCTGCTTCTCGTGCTCCTGCTTCTCCTCCTGCTTCTCCTCCTGCTTCTCCTCCTGCTTCTCGTGCTCCTGCTTCTCCTGCTCCTGCTTCTCCTGCTCCTGCTTCTCCTCCTGCTTCTCCTGCTCCTGCTTCTCCTCCTGCTTCTCCTCCTGCTTCTCCTCCTGCTTCTCCTCCTGCTTCTCCTCCTGCTTCTCGTGCTCCTGCTTCTCCTCCTGCTTCTCGTGCTCCTGCTTCTCCTCCTGCTTCTCCTCCTGCTTCTCGCTCCTGCTTCTCCTCCTGCTTCTCCTCCTGCTTCTCCTCCTGCTTCTCGTGCTCCTGCTTCTCCTCCTGCTTCTCTCCTCCTGCTCTTCCTCCTGCTCTCCTCCTGCTTCTCCTCCTGCTCCTGCTCCTGCTTCTCCTCCTGCTTCTCCTCCTGCTCCTGCTTCTCCTCCTCCTGCTTCTCCTCCAGCTCCTCCTCCTGCTTCTCTTCCTGCTCCTCCTCCTGGTTCTCCTGCTCCTCTTCTCCTGCTTCTCCTCCTGCTTCTCGTGCTCCTGCTTCTCCTCCTGCTTCTCCTCCTGCTTCTCCTCCTGCTTCTCCTCCTGCTTCTCCTCCTGCTTCTCCTCCTGCTTCTCCTCCTGCTTCTCCTCCTGCTTCTCCTCCTGCTTCTCGTGCTCCTGCTTCTCCTCCTGCTTCTCCTCCTGCTTCTCCTCCTGCTTCTCCTCCTGCTCCTCCTCCTGCTCTCTCCTGCTTCTCCTCCTGCTTCTCTCCTGTTTCTCCTCCTGCTCTCTCTGCTCCTGCTTCTCCTCCTGCTTCTCCTCCTGCTTCTCCTCCTGCTCCTCTCCTCCTGCTTCTCTCCTGCTTCTCCTCCTGCTTCTCGTGCTCCTGCTTCTCCTCCTGCTTCTCATGCTCCTGCTTCTCCTCCTGCTTCTCCTCCTGCTTCTCCTCCTGCTTCTCGTGCTCCTGTTTCTCCTCCTGCTTCTCCTCCTGCTTCTCCTCCTGCTTCTCCTCCTGCTTCTCCTCCTGCTTCTCCTCCTGCTTCTGCTCCTGCTTCTCGTGCTCCTGCTTCTCCTCCTGCTTCTGCTCCTGCTTCTCCTCCTGCTTCTCCTCCTGCTTCTCCTCCTGCTTCTCCTGCTCCTGCTTCTCCTCCTGCTTCTCTCCTCCAGCTTCTCCTCCTGCCTCTCCTCCTGCCTCTCCTCCTGCCTCTCCTCCTGCCTCTCCTCCTGCTCCTCTGCTCCTCCTGCTCTCCTCTTCTCTCCTGCTCCTGCTTCTCCTCCTGCTTCTCCTCCTCTCTCCTCCTGCTCCTCTCTCCTCCTGCTCATCAGTCCTCCTGCTCCTGCTCCTCCTCTGCTCTCCTCCTGCTCTCTTCCTGCTCTCCTCCTGCTCTCCTCCTGCTCCTGCTCCTCTCCTCCTGCTCTCCTGCTTCTCCTCCTGCTCCTCCTCCTCCTGCTTCTCCTCCTCCTGCTTCTCCTCCTGCCTTCTCCTCCTGCTCTTCTCCTCCTGCTCCTGCTCCTCCTTCTCTTCCTGCTCCTCCTTCTCTTCCTGCTCCTCTCTCCTCCTGCTCATCCGTCCTCCTGCTCCTCTCTCCTCCTGCTCATCCGTCCTCCTGCTCCTCTCTCCTCCTGCTCCTCCTCCTGCTCCTGCTCCTCCTGCTCCTGCTCTCCTCTCCTCTCTCCTGCTCCTCCTCTCTCCTCCTGCTCTCTCCTCCTGCTCCTCCTGCTCCTTCTCCTGCCTCCTGCTCCTCGCTCTCCTCCTCCTCCTGCTCCTCCTTCTCTCCCCCTCCTCCTCCTCCTCCTTCTCCTCCTCCTCCTCCTCCTCCTTCCTCCTCCTCCTTCTCTCTCCTCTTCTCCTCTCCTCTTCTCCTCCTCTCCTCCTGCTCCTCCTGCTCCTCCTCCTGCTCTCCTTGCTCCTCCTCTTCCTCCTCTTCTCCTCCTGCCTCTCTCCTCCTGCTCCTCCTTCTCTCCTCCTCCTCCTGCTCTCCTCCTGCTCCTCTTTCTCTTCTTGCTTCTCATCCTCCTGTCTCTCTCCTGCTTCTCCTCCTGCTCCTCCTCCTCTCCTGCTCTCCTCCTCTTCTCCTCCTGCTCCTCCTCTGCTCCTCCTCCTGCTCCTCCTCTCCTCCTCCTGCTCTCCTCCTCCTGCTCTTCCTCCTGCTCTCCTCCTGCTCTCCTCCAGCTCCTGCTCCTCCTCCTCTCCTCCTGCTCCTTCTCCTCCTTCTCTCCTGCTCTCCTCCTCTGCTCCTCTCCTCCTCCTCCTCCTGCTCCTCCTCCTGCTCCCTGCCTCCTGCTCCTCTCCTCTCTCCTCCTGCTCCTCCTCCTCCTTCTGCTCCTGCTCCTCCTCCTCTTCCTCCTCCTCTCCTCCTGCTTCTCCTCCTGCTCCTCCTCCTGCTCCTCCTCCTGCTCCTGCTCCTCCTGCTCTTCCTCCTGCTCCTGCTCCTCCTCCTGCTTCTCCTCCTCCTCCTCTCCTCCTGCTCCTCCTCCTCCTCTCCTCCTGCTCCTCCTGCTCCTCCTCCTGCCTCCTCTTCTCCTCCTGCTCTCCTCTGCTCCTCTCTCCTGCTCCTTCTCCTCCTTTTGCTCCTCCTGCTCCTCTCTCCTGCTCCTCCTCTTGCTCCTCCTCCTGCTCCTCCTCCTGCTCTCCTGCTCCTCCTCTCTCCTCCTGCTCCTCCTGCTCTCCTCCTGCTCCTCCTCCTGCTCCTCTCTCCTCCTGCTCCTCTCTCCTCCTGCTCCTCCTCCTCCTGCTCCTCCTCCTCCTGCTCCTCCTGCTCCTCTCTCCTCCTCCTCTCCTGCTCCTCCTCCTCCTGCTCCTCCTGCTCCTGCTCTCTCCTCCTGCTCTCTCCTGATCTCTCCTCCTCCTCCTCCTGCTCCTCCTCTCCTCCTGCCTCCTCCTCCTCCTGCTCCTCTCCTCTCCTGCTCCTCCTCCTCCTTCTCCTCTCCTGCTCCTCCTCCTGCTCCTGCTCCCTTCTCCTCCTGCTCCTCCTCCTCCTGCTCCTCCTCCTCCGGTCCTCCTGCTCCTCCTCCTGCTCCTCCTCCTTCTTCCTCTCCTGTCTCCTCATGCTCCCTCCTGCTCCTCCTGCTCCTCCTCCTGCTCCTCCTGCTCTCTCCTTCTCCTCCTCCTGCTCCTCTCCTCCTGCTCCTCTCCCTCCTGCTCCTCCTCCTCCTCCTGCTCTCCTCCTCTCCCTCCTGCTCCTCCTCCTCCTGCTCCTCCTCCTCCTCCTCCTGCTCCTCCTCCTGCTCCTCCTCCTCCTGCTTCTCCTCCTGCTCCTCCTCTGCTCCTCCTCATGCTCCTCCTCCTCCTCCTCCTCCTCCTCCTGCTCCTCCTGCTCCCTCCTCCTCCTCCTCCTTCTCCTCCTCCTCCTCCTTCCTCCTCCTCCTCCTGCTCCTCCTCCTCCTGCTCCTGCTCCTCTCTCCTCCTCCTTCTCCTCCTCCTGCTCCTCCTCCTGCTCCTCCTCCTGCTCCTCCTCCTCTCCTCTCCTCCATCTTCTCCTCTCCTCCTGCCTCCTCCTCCTGCTCCTCCTCCTGCTCCTCCTCCTCCTGCTCCTCTGCACCTCCTCCTCCTGCTCCTCTGCACACCTCCTCCTCCTGCTCCTCCTCTCCTCCTCCTCCTCTCCTCCTGCTCCTCCTCCTCCTGCTCCTCCTCCCTCCTCCCTCCTGCTCCTCCTCCTGCTCCTCCTCCTGCTCCTCCTCCTGCTCCTCCTGCTCCTCCTCCTCCTCCTCCTCCTCCTCCTCCTGCTCCTCCCTCCTCCTGCTCCTCCTCCTGCTCCTCCTCCTCCTGCTCCTCCTTCCTCCTGCTCCTCCCTCCTCCTGCTCATCCTTCCTCCTGCTCCTCCTCCTCCTGCAACTCCTGCCCTCCTGCTCCTCCTCTCCTCCTCCTGCTCCTTCTCCCACTCCTCCCCTCCCCTCCTCTCCCTCCTGCTCCTCCTGCTCCTCCTCCTGCTCCCTCTCCTCCTGCTCCCTTCTCCTCCTGCTCCCTCCTCCTCCTGCTCCTCCTCTGCTCCTCCTCTCCTCCTCCTCTGCTCCCTCCTGCTCCTCCTCCTCCTGCTCCCCTCTCCTCCTCGCTCCTCCTCCTGCTCCTCCTCCTGCTCCACTCTCCTCCTGCTCCTCATCCTCCTGCTCCTCCTCCCCTGCTCTTTCAGCTCCTTGTCCTGTTCTTGCTCCTCCTGCTCCTCCTCCTCCTTCTGCTCCCTCTCCCTCTACTTACCTCTCTTCCTCCATCTCTTTACTTAACTCTCTCTTTCCTTTTCCTCATGACTTCTCATCCACCCCGGCCCCTTCCCTCTTCCTACTGTTTTTCTCTTCGTCTCCTTCTTCCCTGTCCTTCTGCTTCTTCTTTTCCTTTCTTGCATGACCATTACTGCCTGCCTTTCCTCTCTGCTTTTCTGGATTATAAAATTGTTAACTTCTGAGTGATTTTCATCATCCACACCCACTTCCCGATCTGCTGGCTGACTGCTTCCAGGACATGACGTCATCTATTCTTTGTTTCCATGGTGATGTTCATCCCAAACTGCCCCCATTCCCCACCCTTCCCAACCTCCACCCTTGACCTCCCCCCTTCACCCCGACAAACCTGTAGAGTTCAAGGTGCAATAAAAGAATAAAGAGAACTCCATGCTATAAGAAGTTTGTGTACTTTTTGCGCTTTGTTTTATAAATCCTTCTTGAAATAAATGAATTGATAAACAAATAGATAGACACACAGACAGACACACAGACAGACAGACACACAGACAGACAAACACACAGACAGACACACAGAGAGACATACAGACATACAGATAGACAGACAGACAGCCAGACATACAGACAGACAGACAGACAGACACACAGACACACAGACAGACAGACAGACACACAGACACACAGACAAGATTAGCTTAGATTAGCTTAGATTAGATTAGATTAGATTAGATTAGATTCGATGAGATTATACTAGATTAGATTATATTAGATTATATTAGATTATATTAGATTATACTAGATTAGATTATATTAGATTATATTATATTCGATTAGATTACATTAGATTAGATTAGATTAGATTAGACTAGACTAGTCTAGACTAGACTAGACTAGACTAGACTAGACTAGACTAGACTAGACTAGACTAGGCTAGGCTAGATTAGATTAGATTAGATTAGATTAGATTAGATTAGATTAGATTAATAGATGGATTGAGAGATAGATCAATACACACATAAATCAACAAATGAAAAACCAATTAATTTATTAATTAATGAAAGAACGACTGAATGGATGGATGGAAGATTGAAAAATGGATAGATGAATGAATGGATAGATGAATAAAAATTAATGGATGGATGGGTGGATGGATGGATGGATGGATCGATGGATGGATGGATTGATGGATGGATGGATGGATGGATAGATAGATAGATAGATAGATAGATAGATAGATAGATAGATAGATAGATAGATAGATAGATAGATAGATAGATAGATAGATAGATAGATAGATAGATAGATAGATAGATAGATAGATAGATAGATAGATAGATAGATAGATAGATAGATAGATAGATAGATAGATAGATAGATAGATAGATAGATAGATAGATAGATAGATAGATAGATAGATAGATAGATAGATAGATAGATAGATAGATAGATAGATAGATAGATAGATAGATAGATAGATAGATAGATAGATAGATAGATAGATAGATAGATAGATAGATAGATAGATAGATAGATAGATAGATAGATAGATAGATAGATAGATAGATAGATAGATAGATAGATAGATAGATAGATAGATAGATAGATAGATAGATAGATAGATAGATAGATAGATCGAAAGATAGATAGATAGATAGATAGATAGATAGATAGATAGATAGATAGATAGATAGATAGATAGATAGATAGATAGATAGATAGATAGATAGATAGATAGATAGATAGATAGATAGATAGATAGATAGATAGATAGATAGATAGATAGATAGATAGATAGATAGATAGATAGATAGATAGATAGATAGATAGATAGATAGATAGATAGATAGATAGATAGATAGATAGATAGATAGATAGATAGATAGATAGATAGATAGATAGATAGATAGATAGATAGATAGATAGATAGATAGATAGATAGATAGATAGATAGATAGATAGATAGATAGATAGATAGATAGATAGATAGATAGATAGATAGATAGATAGATAGATAGATAGATAGATAGATAGATAGATAGATAGATAGATAGATAGATAGATAGATAGATAGATAGATAGATAGATAGATAGATAGATAGATAGATAGATAGATAGATAGATAGATAGATAGATAGATAGATAGATAGATAGATAGATAGATAGATAGATAGATAGATAGATAGATAGATAGATAGATAGATAGATAGATAGATAGATAGATAGATAGATAGATAGATAGATAGATAGATAGATAGATAGATAGATAGATAGATAGATAGATAGATAGATAGATAGATAGATAGATAGATAGATAGATAGATAGATAGATAGATAGATAGATAGATAGATAGATAGATAGATAGATAGATAGATAGATAGATAGATAGATAGATAGATAGATAGATAGATAGATAGATAGATAGATAGATAGATAGATAGATAGATAGATAGATAGATAGATAGATAGATAGATAGATAGGTAGATAGATACTAAGATAGATAGATAGATAGATAGAGGGATGGAGAGAGAGATGGATGTATGAAAGAACGAATGAATGGATGGATGGAATAATGTTGCATGAATGAACTAATGAAAGTAAATGGATGGACAGACGAACGAATGGATGATTGAATGAATTAATAATTAGTGAAAATTGTTGAATGGATGAATAAATGAAAGAACAAAAAAGAATAGAGAATTAATGAACAAACGAACGATTGAACTAATGAATGAATCAGTGTGCTGTCTCATGCCACTTCAGGACTGCAGAAGATTTTCGGTGACGATGATGACGTGAAAAAATGAATGAACAAAATGAAGAAACAAGCGAATAAATAAATTGATGAATAAATAAACAAAGAAAGGAAGGAAGGGAGGAAGAAAGAAAGAAAGAAAGAAAGAAAGAAAGAAAGAAAGAAAGAAAGAAAGAAAGAAAGAAAGAAAGAAAGAAAGAAAGAAAGAAAGAAAGAAAGACAGACAGACAGACAGACAGACAGACAGACAGACAGACAGACAGACAGACAGACAGACAGAAAGAAAGAAAGACAGACAGAAAGAAAGAAAGACGGAAAGAAAAACAGACAGAAATAAAGAAAGACAGACAGACAGAAATAAAGACAGACAGAAAGACAGACAGAAAGAAAGACAGAACGAAAGAAAGACAAACAGAAAGACAAAAAGAAAGAAAGACGGAAAGAAAGAAAGAAAGAAAGAAAGACACAAGGACAGAAAGAAAGACAGAAAGAAAGAATGACAGAAAGAAAGAAAGAGAGAAAGACAGAACGAAAAAAGACAAGCAGACAGACAGAAAGAAAGAAAGAAAGAAAGAAAGAAAGAAAGAAAGACAGACAGACAGACAGACAGACAGACAGACAGACAGACAGACAGACAGACAGACAGACAGACAGACAGACAGACAGACAGACAGACAGACGGACAGACAGACACACAGACAGACAGACAGACAGACAGACAGACAGGCAGACAGACAGACAGACTGACAGACAGACAGACAGGCAGACAGACAGACACAGACACACAGACAGACAGACAGACAGACAGACGGACAGACAGACACACAGACAGACAGACGGACAGACAGACACACAGACAGACAGACAGACAGACAGACAGACAGACAGACAGACAGACAGACAGACAGACAGACAGACACACAGGCATAGAAACAAAGAAAGAAGGCAGACTAGCAGCCTCAGCCAGTGGTGGTGGTGAAAGTGGTCTCTCTGTCGTGGCGAGAGCGAATGGTGGAGCTGACGGAAGTGCCGGTGATCTGGTCCTTGCCTCCCGACACCCAGGCCTGGCACAGTGCCAGCACGTGGCGGTTCATGACCAGCGCCCAGAAGACCACCACGCCGTAGAGGCCGAAGAGCACGACCACCACGTACTCCAGACCACTCACCCCCACGGCCTCGTGCACATACAGGAAGGTCCAGCTCAGGCCCGTGATGACCGACAGCTTGGCGCATGCGTACAGACCGATCTTGTTCTCCTTGGACGAGGAGATGTTGGCGCCGCGCTTGAGGTGGATGACGGTGCAGATGAAGAGGCCGAGGTTGACGAGGACCAGGACTCCAATGGGCAGAGCTAGCCCAAGGCGACGAGTTGTGGCCCTTTTGATGTAGCAGATGGCGCCACCGTAGCCCAGGTCGCCATGGAGACCGAGGTTGGCCGCCATGCTTGAAGCGACAATGGCGGCGGGAGACAGGAAGGCGTAGAGAGAGGCGAATGCCAAGACCCGAGTGCGAGAGCCGAGACGGACTCGGGCTGCCAGGGGGAACATGAGTCGGTAGAACATGAGGAAGGTGCAGGCGTTCATCCAGAAGGTGGCCGACAGCCACAGGTAGTGAGCCAGGACCCCCAGAGCCACACACAGCCCCGCTATCTCCGTCTGCTCCGCCCCGAATTCATACACGGCCTGCGCCGTGAAGAGGACGGCGATCATGCTCATGCTGCAAACTCCCGTGGGAGTCCTCAGCTTCTTGAAGACAACGTACGTTGCGAAGGAGGTGGCGAGGAAAACGAGGGACACGAGGGAACAAGCAAAGCTGAGCAGCCCGGACGGACTGAGGGTAGTGGCTCTGACGTCACGAGAGTCAGACATGTTGCGAGTAGAAGAGTTCCCCGGACACGCCGTGGCATTGTGGCAGTCGGTGCCATTGAACAGAGCCAGGTAGTCTTCCAAACACATCCGGGGCTTGTCGTCAAGGACCTTGAACACCGTCGTCTTCACAGCCCCGTCTGGCGTCTCCACCTCCAGCTCACCGGTGTCGTTGATGAAGCGATACTCCCCGTCAAAAAGCTCCACCTGTCGACAGGTAAGGAAGCGGGTCAGAGGGATCGCCCTTGGCTTGGGACCGGGTGGATAAAAACTGAAGTCAGTGTCACGTGGTTTCCACGAAGGCGGTAGAACCACGCTTGAACTCCCAGTCTCGCAGACAAGGTCGCTACCTGAACCACTTCCCTCCTCCTGCGATTCTGACGACGCTCCGTTTGTTGCCATGGTGACGACAGCAAGGCGAGCGCTCAAAGAGAACAACATGTTTCCTCTGTTGACCTTGAGGTCCGAGTACGAGGACAAGAGTGTTGCCTCAGCGTCATCGATCTTCACATACGCTCTGGGTGTCATGGTCAAAGTCACGGTCATCTCTAGCACAGCTTGTTCTCCGCAGGAGAGACTCCTGAACTCGGTCGTGAAAGTGCTGATGCGGAACTCTCCGGATGCACGCGCAGGACGCTCCAGTTCTGTTTTGACGTCCTCCATGAGGAAGCTAAAATCTCCTCTAAGGACCTCCATCTCCGTCTGCAGGATGACGTCAAGTTTGATGACGTAACTCTGTGCTGACGTCACAAGGACGATACTTGTGCATGTGCCGTTGCGGATGTACTTGCCTCCATCACACACCAAGGGACGGCACTCTTCCTGGAAATGAACAGAAGAAAACTGCATTAAAGATGGGTTGAATTTAGTCACCAACAGCGTGAAATAGATGCGCTTCTAATGTATCCAACTTTCATGTGATGTTCCAACGAAGAACACAAAACAACATTTGAAAGTACTATTCTACAGGTATGTCGTTTACACCAACACAGACGCACGGGCATGGTTAATGTATATGACGACAAACTTCTTTTAAGAACATTCTTTTGATTTTTTGCGGGGTTTTCCTCAGATTCGTGAGACAGGAAATTAACAAGTGTTATAAAGAGGCAAACTGCACCTCGAACTGCTCATCTAAGAAGAAATGCATAATAATAATAATAATAATAATAATAATAATAATAATAATAATAATAATAATAATAATAATAATAATAATAATAATAATAATAATAATAATAATAATAATACCGATTACTTGTATGCACATACCTTCCCTAATAGGCAAGCTCATGGCGTTTACAATGAAAAGTCCACACTCATTCAAAGCATTCCAACACTCGCACACTGTACAGTTGAAATTAAAGAAGAATTTAAAAACAATACAATTAATTAACATAGCAGGCAATAAGCAAAACACGAAACATAAAAGAGGCGCCTTGTGAAGCATCTCACTGCTCGTCAGGAAAGATTGACCGGAACAGGTGTGTCTTAAGGGAGGTTTTGAACTGGGACAGGGAATCAGAGTGACGGACAGGGAAAGGTAGGCTATTCCACGTTACAGGGACGATGTAAGAAAAAGCTCGCTGTCCTTGGGTTTTCTTTTTGAGACGGGGGACATTTAACGTTTTGGTGTCTGCAGCTGAACGATTATTTCTAGCGGGGGTGTAGACAGTGAGAATTTCTTTGAGTGCGTGTGGTGCAGTTTGATTGAAGAAGTTGAAACACATAGTGGCTAGCTTATACTCTATCCTCTGAGCGACGGGGAGCCAATGCAGTTCACGAAGGAGTTTGGATGTGGGAGTTCTCTTGGGACATCTAAAAACTAATCTAACAGAAGTGTTTTGGACTTTTTGCAGTTTGTTTAGCAGAGTGTCAGGAATGCCGGCAAGAAGAGAATTTCCATAATCAAGACGGGACAGAACAATGGAAGTGACAAGGGTTTGAGTGGCCTGTTGTGAAAGATAGTGACGAATAGTGGAATCTTTATTGCGGCCGACGACCCATCATACATGTTGTTACAACAAAACACATGTGCAGAATAATTTAAGTCAAAAGGTGTTTTAAAATCCATACATATGTTTACAAGGGGTGAGAAAACATCTTGGATTTTACATTAATCAAAATACACAAACACGTTTGGTATGTTCATTGAATACTGCAGGTATGTGTCTAAAAGTAGTGCAGGTTAAACGTATATTGCAGACCCTACGTTTCAAGCAACAGCAAAGCATATCACAAGAAGATTATCAAATACCTGACACTGGATATAAATAAACTGAATGAGCTTGGACTCAGGAGAGAGAGAGAGAAAGAGAGAGAGAGAGAGAGAGAGAGAGAGAGAGAGAGAGAGAGAGAGAGAGAGAGAGAGAGAGAGAGAACTGAACTCATTTTATTGGAGGCCATCGGCCCATTGCATTTATATGTGGTTGACAAATAGATCGATAAATGAATAAATACATGTAAATAGCTTCACATTAGACCCACGGCAATGTGTTGTATCAACATGCTTATTGCGTAAAGTTTCCTTGCAATCATTCACTTCCACATCCTTCTATACTAATACAACTGATTGATGAGTAATATGCTTATTCTCTCACTTTTTATTCTCTCATCCTGAAGGCATAGAATATGTACATGGCTGTTGCATATGACATTCTGACGTCAGAACCTTGCATTAGATTTTTGCAAACAATAGTTCTTGGTGTCCGTCTCAAGTACCGTTCTAAGTGTTTTGTTGTAAATAACTGGTGCTGGGCACCATAAGAGGAATTGTTTTTCTTTTTCTTTTTATCCGCAAAATGGTCATGTTGTGAATCGAGTACGTTCATACCTTCTATTATTACTCAGATTATTTATACCAAATCTGAGCCGAATAAACGCATCCCTGAATTTTTTTATGTCTAGGGTAACCAAATAATTTTCCAAACCAAAGCTCTCCTCGAATAATGCATTCCATGAAAACCTGTCGCTACTCTCATTTTCCGAATTCCAATCTTGAAAATAGCAGTCTTTCATTCTTTACTTAAACCGTGACAGGAACTGCTTCTCGTCGCCTACTCCACTGTTCAGCCATACAAAGCCGAAACCGAGTTTAAATAGGCAGTTCTTCACCATTGCTGTCCAGTTTTGTTCGTACTTAATATGCGAATTCAAAAGCATTACTAATGCTTGTTTCGGATGCCGATCTACCGTCATTCTGCAGAGCTTCAGCCAAATATTTAATTACCCTTACACTGCTGTTGCTCGCAATCGGAAATCGCCCAAGGTCTCCAAACACCATGTGATATGGGGTCCTCTGGTCTAGTCCCAAAAAATGTTTTCCAGATAAAAGTATTTGTTCTCTCCACTTTCACATGTCTGTCAAGACCCCAGATTTCTGAACCGTACAGGAGGGTAGACAGAACCTGCGCGTCAAACATAGTAGTGAACACTTTCGGTGACGGACTATGCAGACCCCAAAGAACTCTCAATATTTGTACTCCTTTTTGTGTTCCTCCTGTAGCTAAGTCCTCTGTAACAGTATATATGGACAATTTCGTTTTGAACATACAACCAAGATATTTATATTGATTCACTACCTCCAGTCGAACTCCGTCCAGAGCCCAGTTTTCACCCGACGCTAGATGCCCGCCTTTTCTGAACACCATTACTGTCGTTTTGTCGGTGTTAACTTTCAAGTCTAAGGGTTTTTTAACGCGCAACAGGTTATCTAACTGGTTTTGTAGACCAATGGGAGTAGTTGATACAAGTACAACATCAGCAGCAAACAACAGAAACACTTCAATCCTGCTGGGTATCATTTGTATCCCTTGTTTACCTCTTTTGCGAACATATTCCGCAACTGAGTTGATATAGAGAGTAAAAATTAAAGGACTCAATTGCCCCTTGTTTTACGCCAGATGGGCAATCAAAGAATTCGGACAGCTCATGCCCCCAGCGTACACATGGTTGAACTTTGCTGTAAATGGCCTTTAACATTAAAATGAATTTCGTTGAAAGGCATGCGTCTTTAAGAACTTTCCGAAACATTTTGCGATTAACGTAATCAAAAGCCTTTTTGTAATAAACAAACGCTACATACAGCTTTCCACGTCTGTCCCCGTATACATGTTTCAATATCATAGAATACAAGGTATAAATATGGTCAATTGTCGAGTGCCGAGTTCGAAGCCCAGCCTGTTCGGTACATATCTTATCTTCGAGCTCCATATAAATGCGCAAACGCCTTGCAAGGATGGATGTAAAGATTTTACAACTTGCATTCAATAATGATATCTCTCTGTAGTTGTCTGTATTATGCACATCTCCTCTCTTGTGCAACGGGAGAATAATTGAACGTGACCACGTCTCGGGAAAGTTGTGGAGCTCACACAGTACATTAAACAATTTAGTTAGAAACGGGATGATATTTTCACATGCGATCTTGTAACAGCCACCAGGTATGCCGTCTAAACCCGGTGCCTTCTCTGAACGTAATCTGTCTATGGCGCCTCAAACTTCCTCCTTGCAGATCTCTGCATCAAGTACGGCGTGCGTTACTATCTCCTCAAATTCTGTTTCTTCATAGCTGGAACTATCTTTCATACGTACATACTTGCAAAGTAGGTTTTTCACGCTATTATATTTATGTCTGGATGAGTAGATGACCGTAGAGTTGATGTCTTAACCATTCCCCAGAACATCATAGAGTTTGACAAGGAGTTCATAAGAGTGTTACGCACTTCTGTAAAATAATTCCTTTTTTTCTCCCTAATCAGGTTTTTATACCTGCGTCTAGTTTCCATGTATTGCTTCTTGTTTCCTACATTTTTGCGTTCCCTGTATATTTTCCGCTCACCCATGGCTACGGTTTTACTGTCTCTACATTCACAGTCAAACCAGGGAGATCGCGGTCTTACTGGCAAATGACAATTGACCCTTACCTCTTTCTTCAAGCTTTCTGCACTTTGCGCTAACGCTTGGGTAAACTGTGCGAGCGCCTCATCTACGGAACTATCAGTTGCTGCAGTTGCCAACTCTAACTGCTCAACGAACATTTGCGACTTAGTTTGCATGATAATTTCTTCAGTTGTGTTTGTGTTCCCCAAAAAGCTTACAATAAGATCTAATTGACTTTCCTGCAGTAGCTTTTGTTTGTGAAGGTCCAAACAGAATTTCCACATGCATATGATGCGATTCTACTCGAGTCTCAACATGCATATCCACTGCATATGGAAGACAGCGGGCGAGAACCAGGCAATAGTCAATCACACTATCTCCATGTGGAGATACGTAGGTAAACCGACCTAGTCTGTCCCCGTTTGTTCTTCCATTCAGTACAGCACTTGACATAGATTCATCAGCATCTTACCAAACACGTTTATTGTACTATCCTGTGACTGTCTGGGCGACCTGAAGTTTGTGCATACGCATGTTGTCATCGCGAGATCCTCGACGACTCCAAAACTGCCACCATCCTCTGTGTTTGTCCCACGTTCATGTCTCCACATATCACGATAATTGTTTGCGGAAACCGTTCCTGAAATTTCATAATTAGGTCTTCCAGCAGAATGATGCAAGAGGACGTGCCTTTGTCTATGTAATATGGCGAATCTATTGGTGGAACATATGTACACATTATAATGGTGTCTTGCATAAGAGAGTTGCGTATTCTGAGGGTCAGAATTGTCTCACACTCAATTTCTAGATTTGTTGCACAAACCGCAAGTGATGTCTTCACGGTCACCCCTTCTGATCTGCCCTGAGCAGCCAGTTTTTCTCCAAGGGAATGTAACACCATGTAATTACTAAAGCACATAGTGAATTCAAATTTTGCTGCAGTGAAAGTTTCTGTCAGACAACACATGTCAAAACAATGCAGGAATGTCAGGAATCCCGGCTTTGCAAGTTTAGATGCTAGCCTTCCACATTCCAGCACACCATTTTAAGAGAGAAAAATTCAGTTTCTATCCGGTTTTTTGCATACAGCGATTCATGCAGAGGCCACTGGCCGCCTCGTCAAAAATGTGTCTCTTCCTGAATTGCTTCCTGACCTGCTGCCATAGCTGTGCTGCGTAGCCTTCCTTGCCACACGGACGACAACTGCGGGCTATCCTGGCCCACGCCATTGCCGACTTCCGCCTGAACCGCCTCAGAAGCTGAACTTTCGTTTTGACAAGCCACTCACTGAGTGTCTTCTGCGTGGTGTTTCTTGGAAATGGATCCAACATTCTCCGATTCTGTTTTTGCTTCCGTGCAGAATTTTCTGTCTTGTCAGCGGGAGTGATTTCGTTCTGTTCGTCTTCGTTTGGGTCTTGTGCGATTTCATTCGCATCACCAGACAATCTGCCCTCGCGCGAAGAAGGTGGCACCTCTGCATCTTCGTAGACATCGTCTTCTTCCGCTCCCCTTGTATCTTGAGGTGGCTGGATCCAAGTACCTCTGTCCCTCTCAATGGTTCCAATAGAATCTCGAACCACACTAGGATTCAGTGCTGTCATTAACTTCTTCCATGAAGTAACCCCATCATGTAAATCTTGGGCGGTTCCAATCCCGCATGTTGGACTGCTGTTGATTGAACGCCATTCATCATAACGGGCATCACCCATGTAGGTAGCCGGATCCGCGAAGTTGTGCTGCAAGCCGGAGTCAGCGTGCACATAGCGCTCAGTGCCCACAAGATCCTCATCCCGGTTTCCGCTCAGGTGAATGGCCTGAAGACCAGGAAAGCTCTGGTCTTCAGGCCATTCATGGGCATACCGACTCCTGTCCCCTTCTCCCCTCTGTCTTGCTCTCTTCTGAGATTTGTTGGAATGTGGATGGTTGTGCTCTTGACTGATAAGTCTGCCATCCCTGAACCACAATTTATTATCGCGATAGTAGTCCTGGTGTCCTTGGTCCAGAAGGTCGTTGAGGATTTTGGTCTGCCTGCTGGTCAGATCACTGGCGATCTTTATTCCACTCTTCCTTATGGCCTCTCGATCGTACTTTAATAGTATCATCTTGTCCAAGAACGTGGTCATTTTGACAACGAGAGGACGAGGTCCACCTCTAGAGTTTCCTCTCGCAGTTCACAAACGCTGCACACGAAGGACGTCCTTCTCAGACCACAGAACACTTGGCACAGCATCACGGAAAACGTTCAGCACAGACCGGACACAGCTCATGTACGACTCATGTTCTTCCTCATAGACTCCAAACAGTTTGATGTTATTGCGTCTGGGTTGCCTTGGGCAAAGGCTGTTGTTATCTGTTGACTCCAGCCAAAAACCAAGGCTACAGCAAAATGTTATGTTGTACTGTTATGTGGGGATTATCTTCAGCCGTGGTAAGCTCCTAACGTAACAACTGGCATTCTCTGGAGACAGAGATCAAATCCCCTGAAGACGGAGTGTGGCGGCCTATATGGCGGGGTGTTCAAAAACAGTCACACACGCAATCATCTCACCCACTTGGGTGATCCTGAGAGTGTTTAGCCCAGGTACGCAACAACATTGCGTCTGGCTGTTCCTTCATTCTTGTCGTCCAGAATCTCGGTTACGCGCGAGACGTTCTGCATGTCTTCTGCAAGGGCACACGTTTCTTCACTCAGTTTTTACTTTATCCAGAATGACTTTCTGACTCCCCAATGATCTCCGCCTCTCTTGTCCACAGAGGCAGGCCATCTCAACAATTGCTTCTTTTTGTTTCTGCAGTTCCGTTTCAAGCTGCTTTCATTTCATCTCCATCCGTGTTTATAGTTCAGCGAACTTTTGTTCCCATCTAGCCTTCTGAAAATGCACCTCTGAGTGCATTTGACTCAGGTCTTCTGGGGGCTCACTGCAGTAGACTCTGAACTCCCTGATTTATTTGGCCCTGGGTTGGCCTCGATGTCGCCCGCCATGAGTATGCAGGTGTCGCCCGCCGAGAGATCATGCAGATTCTTGCAGTACAACAACCATCGTCAGTGCCACATACAACATTGCGGCGTGAAGGCATGCTCTTGCTTGAAACTGAGTCAGCTCGAGGCGTAGAGCACGAGAGAGGTATGTGCTAGCAGGATTTGCTCTTAACGTGAGTTCAGCATCCCAGTCATAGTCACTGTCTTCACGTGCTGATATGCATGAGGCCTCAGTCCTAACATGATATGCATGCAAAACGTGAGCGTGAAATCGCTGACGGTACGTTTGCTAATCAACTCTCATTTTGATTTTACAATTTAAAATGTATCTATTCCATCAAACACTCGCACATTACACAACAATCAACAGTGTATTATTCTACTTGT
>JAWQFJ010017026.1:30000-47500 GCA_034096865.1 Theodoxus fluviatilis | reverse complement strand
CTTCCTTCCCTCCTTCCTTCCTTCCTTCCTTCCTTCCTTTATTCATCCATTCATTCATTCGTTCCTTCGTTCGTTCGTTCGTTCCTTCTATTATTCATTCATGTATTCATTCAATCATTCAATATATGACGTCTTATCTTCCATGCATCGATTCACTCAGTCTCTCTTGCATCCACACACTTCCCCTTCCCTGCATCCCAACAACCCCCTTACGTGGATCCTGCTACCGGTAAACATGCTGCAGCTGTCACCTCAAGGTCGAAAGGGAGCAAGGTCATGTCCTGCCCCGACTCCTGCCCACTTCCCGAAAGGTCTGACCTAGAATGGGGACAGACTTCACGTCTGTCTTGTCTCGCTTCCCCAAGTCACTCAGTGGACATGACGTCACACACGCAATTTCTCCTCATTGGCGACGTAATGCATGCGCAGTTGGGGAATGATTTCGGTCACACTGTGTAAACAATCAATGCTACATCAATCCGTTTCCTAAATATGGTAGTTTCGGTCTTCTAAACCCGCGACGTACTTGGCGAAACATCTGTTTGCCCGCGGGTGTTTGTTTCTCGATCGAAAATGTCAGGGGATGGTCACGTCTGCCAAAGCGTGACTTCAGTTCCAAGGACATGCGATCGCGTTTGAATGTTTGCGTCCGTTGGTTGACTGGAGCAGTGATACTGATGGAGTGCACTGCAGGGAACACTGCTGCTGTGGACACGCAAGAATAACACGTGCAGGACTAGAATTAGCTCCGTCGAGATCGAGTCAAACTCGCGAAGACAGAGTGATCTTTTCCTACTTCTAGCAAAACAATGAAGTGTCGCTTACAAAATCTGTGAAAGACACGACTGTTTTTGGAGCAGAAAGTTGGTTGTTTCTACAATGGTGACCTCCTGCTGTGTGAAGAACTACCACAATAAGCATGACAGAGAGAAAGATCGACGTGTTTTTGTTTTGTCGTACCGCGTGTTGCAACGCGAAAAGGCAAGGAAATGCTGGATCTCACAAATCAAAGACGCCGTGAGTGGATCGCTCAACTGAACCTGAAGTCACTCACTTTTGACACTAAGGCAGATCGATATGTTTGTTCGGATCACTTTATAAATGATGAGAATTTATTATGTTTTGCGTTTTGTAACGTTAATGTGCAAGTTCGACAAATAATGTCAGCACAGTGTACATGCTGTCATGTACGTGGCCGCCAATGTCCCAGGAACATTCGGGTGACCTAGCATTACATAAATGCGTAGGCCTATATACGCAATAAAAATGTCTGTCCCATTTATGTAGACTAGTGCTAGGTCACTCGAATGTCCCTGGGACAGTGGCATGTTGGTATGTAGCAAAAGTAAATCACCTTCCCAGCACATAAGATCTATTCAACTGCAGATGACAGGTGCATGTTGTGGGGCTGTTGGAATAGGCCTACATAACTTCAGTTTGAAATATAGATCTGTGAATAATGAACACTTTGGCTGCAACAGCGCAGATTAGTAAGCAAATCGAATTCAAAAGGCTTGCTAAGAAAAAGTAGGCTTGCTCCTAAAAAATTTCATCTGAAAACTTATGATGCATTTACAGTCTAGTGTCGTTGATATTAGTCACACTGTAGGCCATAACATGACCTAATTCAAACATAACTGTACAACGCCCAATGTATTAAACGTAATCAAATTTACCTTTGCTGAAACTACTGTGTTCTGACAGCCATCTGGTTTGTAGCTTCGCACTTCTCGCACCCAACCACAGACGAAAGTCCTGTAAGCTCCCAAGCTCTTGTAAGCTGCAAAATCATCGCACGTGTATTCACTTTTGCCCAGCACAAAATATTGTACAATCCTGGCGTGGTTTATGTCCGGCAGCTGGTTTTTGTCGACAGACCACGAAGTGTTTGGTATTTCATTCGGATCTAACCCATCAACGTCAATAATCTTCTCGTAGTACCGCTTTTTTGCGTCTGATGGTGGACGTTCAACATACCAAGAAGCCATTGTTTGCTAGAAGTAAGAAGGATAACTCTGCGGACACAAAGATCTCGACGGAGCTCATATGCACGACTTACTTCTACATGCAGACACTCACGACTTGAGCACTCAGAGAGTGCAACAAGGGTTTGCCAACGCACGAACGGAGTATCTCCAGAAAATAAACATCGCACTCGCCACTCCTATAGGAACCGTAATTACTCGCGCAGTTTTCACCACGTGGCTGCCTGAAAACCAATATCTTGTTTGGCTTCTTCCTCAAGAGGTTGACCAGTTCGTTCACTTGTAAGGGAATGCAGATCTAAGTGTCTTTCCGTAATAGTCACACGTAGTTGGCTTGACTAATTAACAATCGCAAGCATCAAAGGAAAGGAGGGGGAAAGGGGGGGGGGGGCAGGAGGGGGGGGGGGGGGGTTGGAGGTTGAGGGTGGATAGGATAGGTGGTAAATGAGTTGGAATAGAAATTTATTTAAAACAGAGCACTCGCTGCGTGCCACACGTAGATTTAAATCCTCACAGAAATGTCAACAAATGTGTTCATCCATTCAGCCAGACACCTTTTACAAACTCAAAGCTAATTAGCACTACACGTATTGTGTTGATAGTAATACTTCGTATATATTGCTGGGGGATGTGTTATTGCACAATATGCATAGTTCCTGTGCAAGGGACCGTTGTGAAACCTAGTCTTCACTGCAAATTGAAAGATAATGCTGTCCTCAGCTCTGCTTTACTATGCCATGCTACGTGTTGTGTTAAGTGAAGTCACGCCATGTCATTTGCACTACGTTAGTTGACTTACGCTAGCTATGCCAAAAAGTGTCGTGTTCTGACACGGTATATTACTACCACCTCCTAAACTACTATACACAGCTATGTACTAATTTGTAGTACCATAACTCCCACTCTCACTACTACTACTACTACTACTACTACTACTACTACTACTACTACTACTACTATTACTACTACTACTACTACTACTGCTTCTGCTGCTGCTGCTGCTACTGCAACTACCACCCCCGTCAGTGCGTCACTACCACTACCGCTATTACTAATACTACTATTACTACTACTACTACTACTACCACTACCACTACCACTACTACTATTACTACTACTACTATTACTACTACTGACTCAATGTCAAAAGGTGATTTTCAGTGTTATTGGCTGTATCTTGTGACCGCTACAAATCATCATTCCAAAGACGATCTTGTCACACAGACACATCCTGCGTGTAAACCGTAAGTGGAACGCTCCATCACGAACACGCTGCTATGGGCTGTCAGTTTTAGATGATATTCAACCTAGAATAGAGCGATACATCGTCCAAAAACATTCTAACAGTAAGAATGTTTAAATTAATTTGTCACTTGTGACAGTTTTCCGTATCTTGTGACCAGATGATTGTGGATATACAAAAATGGTTCACCTACAATCTCGTCGTGCTGCTATTTTGAATGGCGGAAAGGATGCCTGCGCATGCGTCGTACTGGTTTGCGCCAATCGTAAAGCAGTTTCGTTGACGGAAAGTGCCGAACAGTACGGCAGCACGCCTTCGTCTGTCTCTTGTGACGTTTATGACGCGAATGTGTTTTTAGCCAGAAACAAGGGGGAAAGTGTCAGTGTGCTCTCAAAACGGTTGTTGTGTGTAGTTCAATGCTTGCAGTTTCAATAAGTGTTCTCTCCCTTGCATTGCACCCTTTCATGAAGAAGAAAACGGCAACAGTTGAAACTTTCTGGCGTGACAACAATTGTCACAAGATACTGGTCTTTTTCAAACGCATTTTTTGAATAGAAAATGTTGTCATTGTGATTTTTTATGCCTGCCAGTACAAGAAGAACCATTTGTCTTTCAAAAGAAAAAAAAATCTTGCATGAATAAGCCAAGGCCTGATGGTAATAGCACTGCCAGACTGCCACCCCTACTTTGGGTACAAAATGGCGGGCATTTTTCGCTGTGTTTTTGGCTTTCAAACCTTGGTAAAATACATTCTGTTTTGATTTATCAGCCACATACCACCTGGAATTTCAAGTTTTATTTGTTTAGAAAGAAGTAGCATGCAGTACAGTTTTGTCTTTGCCCGAGGTATCAAGTTCTGACCTTTTTCCCATGGTAGGTAAACCAAACGCACCTTTTGACATTGCATCTACTACTACTACTACTACTACTACTACTACTACTACTACTACTACTACTACTACTACTACTACTACTACTCGCCTCCCACGAATCGCATAGGCCCAAGACACTATCTAACGGGACCGCCTGCTTCACCGAATTACAATAGAGGTAGTGATTCGCGGGAACATCACTTCCGGTGAGCCACTATTTTACGACAGATGCGCCGTTCGCTCTCCGATGAAAGCTCACTAACTTATAATATTAATTTGTCAGTGTCGCGTGCATGTCGCCATAGGCTGAGGCCTAGAGTGTGCATGGTTGGGTTTTCAATAAAACTATGGCCACACTCCCAAACATAAACAGACACGTGAACACTGATGTGAAAGAATAAATATTTTTTTAAATATTTATTTAAGCTTTTGTATGGGGGTGACGATGTATGGACTCGATGTGTGGTTAGAATGGTAAGGTTAGGATGAACATGATGAACGTGAAACAACAATGTCAAATGTCCACTCTTCAACTGTGCAGCAGCACCAAGCGATAATAAAGAAAGAGTCTTTGCTGAACACACGTAGACCAGGACCACTTCCGCAGCTGGTGAGCAGGGTACCAGGTTGAAGTTGAGCGGAGTGGGTTAGGCATGGGGTAGGACGTCACGCCCGGCAGCAGCCTGAAGCGTGGGGTAGCATCTTCATGCAGAGGAGGCTTGCCAGTTGCAAGATTGAATGGACGCCTTGCGCCAGACCGGTTCCGTCCTTGACAGGAGACAATGGAGGCCTAGAAGGCCAAGGTCAGTAATAATCAAACAGTGACACTAGAGTGACTTCCTCCTCATAGAAATCATCTTTGGATGAGGAGGAAGCACAATGACACTAACCTTAGTCCTTCTTTACAACGAATGAGCAAAAATTGAAATGAAACTATATGACAAGTCACCGCTCATTTTTTTTCAACAAATGTTTAGCCGACAAATACCAAACCAATAGCGTTCATGACGCAGCATAATTTACAACCTAAACAACACATCATTCTAACTAATGCATCACTACATATAACTCTAAATGAAGCTAGCATAAACGATAGAAAATGATGAATTATTTACAAGAATGAGTACACACAGAAGAGACAAAACACCGCACTGGTAACGAATTGCAGGTTCCCTCCCTTTAAGCGCCAGACAGCCAAATTCCCCCTTTAAGGAAAACTTTCACAAAATCCTTTATCAACCTCTAGACAAATAATTATGGCTTACCTCACACAGGCCTATGAAATCTCACGAATACACACTCGTATTCGAATCCAGACTTTTACGCAAAAGTCGCCGCGGTTATAATACAAATACTTACACCGCCATCTGTGAACGCCTTTAAGGTCAGGTTAGACGCCCACTGGACGGGCCTCCCTTCTATTTACGAACCAGAGTGCTACTTGTAACTTAAGGGCTCGATCCCACCATGGATGAGTAAAACGTTACAACGAAGACGAACCCGGAAGGATGAACAGGCCCAAAATGGCGCAAGCATCTTACAAGTCGTTCTGTAAACCCGAGTCAGTAGTGACTCTGGCACAGTTCGCAATGAATGCGCAATAGGCTTGATCTTTCGCATTACAGCCTTGCGCCAAAAATAGTTCGTTCTGATACTATTTTTCTCTCCACTTTTTACAGAAATCATTCAGATGTCAAAACTTGTTTCCATTTCAACACAAACATTTTATTTTATCGAATAAACGCTTGTTTTTTGTCTCAACAAGAGTAAGTCAAGAGTTTTGTGCGAAATAGTCTTAGAACTACTTTAACGGCGTATGTCAGGGAGCACATCGGCTATCCCACAAGCCTCTCGTGTGACCTCAGTTTGCATAAATTGGCCGAAAACCTTCCATCACGTGATGTCAACGTTGCTAGAGATACTTCGCCGGTAGACGAAATCTCTAGTTTACTAGAATGCTTACAAGTACAAGTACAAGTAGGCTACAAGTATAATAAACTGGAACCCTCTCGGCAATTCGATGACGCGAATTCTGACGCTGTACGCAAAACCGTCTTATCTCGGCGAGAAAGAAATACAAATAACCAGACAATCGCTGCCGCAAAAAATAGGCTAAAGGGTGAACACAGCAATCGAACCTATGAATGCTGGAAAAAAACTCGTGCAACGCGCTCTGCGTAGAGTTCAGTAGCAGTAAAAATACAGCAGGATCAAAACTCAGCTACCCATCGCTGTGTCAAGCCAAGGAAAATTCCACCCAACGACAGACACGCAAACAATCTCACCAACTGTCTTCGACAGTCAGTCCGAAGAATACTTCTTGATGACAACAAGTAGCCTACAGCACCTAAACATTTGCAATAAAACTAACGGCAACACTGAAAAATCACGCGCACATTCCCACACTGGTCTGACAAATGTAAACAAATTGATCGACTACGAATTCTTGCTTCATTACGCTCAAAGTGTCTTTGATTACGAAAGTAATACGCTACTTTCTTTCAATCTTCGAATTAATTAAATGCAGATACACATGAAAGACACTACTATGTGAAAACACGATTATTACTAGTCCACTGTAGCTTTCATTCTACCGGAAGTGATGTTCCCACGAACGTCAAAACGTCACGAGAGGCCAAATGACAAATCGCGTGGAAACTCCAGAGCTGGTGGTCCCGTTAGTGTCTTTGCATAGGCAGACGCGGTGGGCCTACTCTTACCCCCAACCAAACGGGAAGTGGGGGAGGAAGTATCGAACACGCCGTATGTGACGCACACTGATGAAATCTACCTCAACAGGTGCGCTTCGATAACGTCTTTCCCTAGAGTGCCGTTCATTCATTAAACAGTCACACACCCTGCTCGCTACCCCTCCCCCCATTCTCTCTCTCTCTCTCTCTTTCATTTGCCCCTCCCCATCCATTGATCGTAACTGCAATAGTTGGCCTCTTTGCGCGAAGGTTTGATAGCGCGCGAACATCTGTTGCTTTCACTACCGTTCCGTGGTCACAAGCCACGCGACTTGGTGGCTTGATTCATCCACAGTACAGCCACAGCGTGCTCCTACATTTTTCTTTTCTTTTCCTTCTCGTCATCGTTTCGTTGTGACATAGACCTCATTGATCATCTTCCTCCTGTATGACCTCCTCCTCCTCCTGTATGACCTCATTCTCCTCCTGTGTGACCACCTCCTTCTCCTGTATGACCTCCTTCTCCTCCTGTATGACCCCCTCCTCCTCCTGTATGACCTCCTTCTCCTCCTGTATGACCTCCTCCTCCTGTATGACCTCCTCCTCCTCCTGTATGACCATCCCCCTCCTCCTGTGACCTCCTCGTCCTCCTGTGTGACCTGCTCCACCTCTTATATGACCTCTTCCTGTATGACCTCCTCCTCCTGTATGACCTCCTCCTCCTGTATGACCTTCTCATCCACTATGACCTCCTCCTCCTGAATGACCTCCTCCTTCTGTATGACCTCCTCCTTATGTATGACCTCCTCCTCCTCCTCCTCCTTCTCCTCCTCCTCCTCCTCCTCCTCCTCCTCCTCCTCCTCCTCCTCCTCCTCCTCCTCCTCCTCCTCCTCCTCCTCCTCCTGTGACCTCCTCGTCCTCCTGTGTGACCTGCTCCACCTCCTATATGACCTCTTCCTGTATGACCTCCTCCTCCTGTATGACCTCCTCCTCCTCCTCCTCCTCCTCTTCCTCTTCCTTCTCCTCCTGTATGACCTCCTCCTCCTCCTCCTCCTCCTCCTCCTCCTCCTCCTCCTCCTCCTCCTCCTCCTCCTCCTCCTCCTCCTCCTCTTCCTCCTCCTCCTCCTCCTTTCTAGTGTTCAATGGTACAGTATCTAGAATCAGTCCAGCCGAGAACCTCCTTGGCTGCAGTGGCTGCAGTGCAGTGCTGCCAGCACTACATGAGTGAGGATGAAGGGAAGGCGGTTAACGACTGTTATGACAGGGCGGCCTAACCTTGAATAGGAGGTGGAGTGATAAGCTGCAGCAGAAGCAGTGGGAAGCCTGAGATACATGGAGAATGGATGAAGCAGACGAGCACCTCACCGCGGAGCAGAAGTCATCGACCCTCTCAATGGAGCATCAACGCACAGCAAGGTTCTGTTGCTTTCATTGATAAGCCCAAGCCCATGGCCGTGCCTCTACTTATGCAGTAATGAAGATATCACCAAATGTCTTGTGTCGTAGAAAAGAGATTCATGTTATCATCGCCTCCCATGAGACCTCATGTCTTAGGAGAAGCCTCAATTTATGACTAAGTGGTTGATTTTCAGCAGAGTACCCCAGTGTTAGTAGAATTGTTCAATTCCAGGTAGAGAACGCCACGATTTTCATGTAGCATGTATGTGTATTCTTGTTATGCGCAGATTTCACACCTCGAAGGCAAGCTCAATGCGCAAAATAGTCACCAAAACAAAGGTTCTTGGCTAAAAATATGTGTTTTTAGTCCTTTTTTAAAATCTTCTAGACTCCATGACTTTCTGAGTCGTTCTGGAATGTTGTTCCAATACTTTGGGCCTGTGAAGGAAAATGACCTGTTACCATAAGCTTTAGTTTTTTTTCTTCGGAACATCTATGAGTATTTTACTTGAAGATCTTAAATTTCACACTGACTTGTAGTCTTTTAGCAGTTCTTGCAGATAGACAGGAGCATTGTCTGTGACACATTTGAAGACGATGCAGAGAACCTTATATCTGATTCGACTCTGCACCGGGAGCCAATGAAGGCTTTTCAAAATTGGCGTCATGTGGGCCCTCCTGGGAGTTCGTTCAACAATCCTTGCGCCAATATTTTGAAGGCGCTGGAGTCGGTAGAATTGTTTCTGAGTAGCTCCTGCAACACACTGTTGCTATAGTCTAGAAGAGATGAAACAAGAGTTACAACAAGTGTCGAAGTGGATGACTTTGTAAGAGAATTTCTTATGCTAGCTATTCTACGCAGCTGTAAATGGGCTGCTGATATCACATGGCCCACGTGTTTATCAAGAGATAGTTGCCTGTCAATGTGTAAACCCATGTATCTTACACTGTCTGAAATTGTATTTTGGTTCCAGCAATGGTGATGTCCTTGTCCGATAATTGTTTCGTGTTTGTGTCTGCACCAATAAGAATAACTTCTGTTTTCTCTTTGTTTAATTTAATAGTTGTCACTCATCCAATGTTTGATGTCATGTGAACATTCTTCTAGTTTTGATTTCGCTTGGTGGAAATTCTCGGGCGACGCCGTCAAGTAGAGCATGGTGTCATCAGCATAGAGATGGTAAGGGATGAGATGACTCTCAATTAGTCTGCTCAGGGGCGTAGTATATAGAGAATAAAGTACAGGTCCGAGAATGGAGCCTTGATGGACGCCACAGGATAAATGATAATCGTTAAATATTGAATCTTGTACGAGCACTCTGTATGTCCTTCCTGACAAGTATATTTTAAACCAGGTAAGAACAATTGATGACAAGCCCAAATCTTTCAGACGTGCAAGCATCATGTCATGGTCTATGGTATCAAATGCAGCAGAAAGATCCAACAGCACTACGAGTGCCACCTGGTCATTATCAACTGCGCAGTAGAGATCATTCAACACCCTCAGCATTGCAGTTTCTGTACTGTGCTTGGGTCTATATGCTGATTGAAAATTTGGAAGTAACCTGTGCTGGTTAAGGTAATGAAACAATCGCTGTGCCACAGCTCGTTCGATGATCTTTGAAAGAAAGCTCAGGTTTGACACTGGTCTATAGTTGGCAAGCACACCTGTAGTGCCTCTGATCTAAGTAGAAACAGCCCTAGTTCTCAGTAGAAGACCTTAAAATTTCGATAAAATGGTTCACTTCTTAACAAAATTTAATACCTCAATTATCGGCAAATTTGTTTCAGTCTCCAACAGAATACAAACATTCTTATCTGAACGTGGCAAAATACTTTGACTATCTACAATGAAACTGGGGATCTTGACAAATTACATCGATTTCAAACGAATCGCCTCGATTCTCAGAATTCTGCTTCAATGCTCGGAGATTTCCGGCAGCTACCCTAGTTTTCTTAAGAATATCTTAACTCTCTTGAAAATATCCCATTCCGCTAGAGACAGACCTACGTTGTTAACAAAATGTATCGATTTCCAGTAAAATGCCTCAATTCACATTAGAGTGCCTCAATTGTCGGCAAAATAACCCGGCCCTCAGGAAAGTGGGCTAAGTTTGTGGCAAAACATCATCATTTATACACAAATGCCCCAAATCTCAGCTGACTGCCTCAATTCTAGCAGAGTGCCACACTCCTCAAAAGTACACCTTGAATTCCAACAGCATGCCTTCTGAGTTGAGTGTGCCGATACACGTCGGAGCAGCTCAGCTCATAACTACTTGCCAGAGGTTTCACATAGAGGTTGTTCGTGCGGAGTGAATGAACAGTTGTGTAAGGGAGGAAGCTTATGACCTTGGTGCATTGGCTTCCCCCTCACTCAACCTTCTGCGTAGAAACACAGCCAGGCTATTGCAAGGGACTTGTGGAACGCTCACTTCAAACAGTATGACAGACACCAATATCAGGGTGAGGAATACCGTTTCTTTGTCAAGAAAAGTTAGGAGGGAGGCGTTATCATAGGAGACAGAAAGAAGTTTGGAAGAAGAATGGTAAGAGGGAGCAGGAATACACGTAGAAGCAGGAGGGGCAGGAGGAGGAGGAGAAGCATTCAGAGTAGAAGCTAGAGGGTGTGAAGGAGGATGAGGGAACGTAAATAGTCAGGTCAAGAAGGAGGAGGAGGAGATGAGAGGAGGAGGGAGAGGATAGAAAGGGAGGGAGAGGAGCAGGGGAAGGAGGAAGGAGAGGCAGAGGCAGAGGCGGAGTAAGAGGAGGAGGCGAAGTAAGTGGCAGAGGCGGAGTAAGAGGCGGAGGCGGAGTAAGTGGCAGAGGCGGAGTCAGAGGAGTAGGCGGAGGAGGAGAGGCGGAGGCGGCGGAGGCGGAGGAGGAGGTGGTGGTCATAGAGGAGGAGGAGGAGGAGGAGGAGGAGAAGGAGGAGGATGAGAAGGAGGAGGAGGAGGAGGAGGAGGAGGAAGGGAGGAGAATGCGGAGCAGGAGGAGGAGGAGGAGGAGCAGGAGGAGGAGCAGGAGGAGGAGGAGGAGGAGGAGGAGGAGGAGGAGGAGGAGGAAGGAAGGGAGGAGGAGGAAGGAAGGGAGGAGGAGGAAGGAAGGGAGGAGGAGGAAGGAAGGGAGGGAGGAGGAGGAGGAGGAGGAGGAGGAGGAAGGGAGGAGGAGGAGGAGGAAGGGAGGAGGAGGAGGAAGGGAGGAGGAAGGGAGGAGGAGGAGGAAGGGAGGAGGAAGGGAGGAGGAAGGGAGGAGGAAGGGAGGAGGAGGAGGAAGGGAGGAGGAGGAGGAAGGGAGGAGGAGGAGGAAAAGGAGGAGGAGGCGGAGGAGGAGGAGGAGGCGGAGGAGGAGGAGAAGGAGAAGGAGGAGGAGGAGGCGGAGGCGGAGGAGGAGGAGGAGGGAGGAGGAGGAGGAGGAGGAGGAGGAGGAGGAGGAGGAGGAGAGAGGAGAGAGGGGAGGAAGCGAGGAAGGAGGAGAAGGGGAAGAAGGAGGAGGAGGAAGGAGGAGGAAGGAGGAGGAGGAGGAGGAGGGAGGAGGAGGGGAGGAGGAGGAGGAGGGAGGAAAGGGGGAGGAAGAGAAGGAGGAGGAGGAGGAGGACAAGGAGAGGACGGAGGAGGAGGGGAGAGGAGGAGGAGGAGGTAGGAAGAGGAGGAGGAGGGAGGAGGAGGAGGAGGAGGAGGAAGGAGGAGGAGGAGGAAGGAGGAAGGAGGAGGAGGAGGGGAAGGGAGAGGAGAAGAGGGAGGGGGAGGAGGAGGAGGAGGAGGAGAGAGAGGAAGGAAGGAGGAGGAAGGAGGGGAGGAGGGAGGAGGAGAGGAGAGGGGGAGGAGGGAGGGGGAGGAGAAGAGGAGGAAGAGGAGAGGAGGAGAAGGAGGAAGGGAGGAGGAGGAAGAGTGGAGGAGGAGGAGGAGGAGAACAGGAGGAGTAGGAGCAGAGGAAGGAGGAAGGAGGAGAAGGAGAGGAATGAGGAGAGGAGAAAGGAGAGAGGAGGAGGGGAGAGAGAGGAGGAGGACAAAGAGCAGGAAGGAGGAGGGAAGAGAGGAGAGGAGGAGGAGGAAGAAGGAAGGAGAGAGAGAGAAGGAGAGGAGAAGGGAGGAGGGAGGAGGAGGAGCGAAGGAGTCAGGCGAGGAGGAGGAGGAGGAGGAAGGAGAGGAGGAGGGAAGGAGGGAGGAATAGGGACAAGGGACAATACGGGAGCCATAGAAGGATTAAACCGGGGAGGAGGACTCCAGACCAAGGAAGAAAGAGGAGGAAACGGATACAGGACGAGGCAGGAAGCACAAGAAGGAGAACGGGAGGGAGCCAGAATAGAGAGTAGGAGGAGGAGGGGGTAAGTCGATGAAAGGAACTATACGGGCCTCATAAGCAAATGGGCAAGGTGAAGGGAAGGAAGGAGGAAAGGAGGAAGAGTGAGGACAGGGAAAACGACCCGAACCACGGGAGATCGCTGAGATAGGGTAACACCCCCGAAACGGAAAAGGGAAAAAAACAAAGGCACCCACACCACCCAGAGAAAAGGGATAACGGCACCCAAGGAGGGTACAGGAAGGAGGGAGGGGAGGAAGGGGAGGAGCGGGGAGGGGCAAGGGAGGAGTTAGTTATAAAAGAGCGAATTAGACGGGAACCCCGCTAGTGAGGTATAAGGAAACGGAGATGTAGGCAGCGAGACGGCGACAACATAACACCATGGGAAAATGGGAGAAAAGAAAGGAGAAAGTGGAGTGGAAACCCAAAGCGCAGGGGCAGGACACAACCAAAGAAACGAAAGGGAGACAAGGGCCAATTGAAGGTTAGGGAGGACCGGATATTAAAGCGCTAGACCAAGGTATAATGGGAAAGGAGATATTTTAACCAGCACTAACGAAAAGGATATAGAGGACCTGCCCAGGACCCAAAAAAAGAAATAAAGCAAACAAGGGAGGGCAGCAGTAGAGTGAGGGAGGAGGTAGGATAGCTATGAGAGGATTAGGAGGTTAGAAGGAAGAGCTTATGAGACCTAAGGAGTGGGTCTAGGCCAAGGAATCAAAAGAAAAGGGAGGTAAAACACTTAACCAAGGCGCAGAACAAGCAGGAAAAGGAAAAGGCAGCAGAAGAGAAGGAGAAGGCAGAAAAAGAGACCAGGAGGGAGAAAGGACGGAAAAAGGAAGAGGTACAACTGGGGAAACCCCACAACGCGCCCAAGGAGGAGGAGGAGGAAGAGAAGACCCAGCCAACGGAAGGCAGCAAAGAGGAAAAAGAAAGCGCCACGCTAGGGAGGAAGGACGACAGGTTGAGGAGGTAAAGAAATAACGGCTAGTGAGGAGGAGGGAGGATTACGGGAGCAAGGAAAGAGAATGGGGTAGCAGGAGGAGGAGGGAACAGGAACAACCCAAAAAGAGGGTAGAAAAATAGACGGACACAAGGAGAGGAGGAAGGGGCCCCTGAAAGCCGCGACAGGAAAGGAGGAAAACCCAACGAAAAGGGAGGCCAGATATTTGAGGGGGGATGAAGCTTAGGAGAGGGAAACCGGCTTATATAGGACAAAAGGAAAGTAGGGAAGGAGGAGAGGAGGTGTCAGGAGGGGTTGGAACTTATATACCGAGGTAAGGGACGAGCGCAGGCACGGTAGGAACCCGCGCCAAGGAGGAGAGGGGAAAAGAGAGAGAAGGCGCAGACGAGGAGTCGGACGGCAGGAGGAGAAAGGAGGACCAAGCAATATGAAGAAGGATAATAGGAGACGGAGTGCACCAGGAGAGGGTGCGAGGAGAAAGGAGCGAGAGCACGAAGGACGGAATGGGATATAGGGAGAGGATGAGGAAAGACCCCCCCGGACCCGGAGGCCAGGACAGAGCTTAACCATAAAAGGAGAGGACCACCGGAGGCAGGAAAAAAAAAACGGGACGGCTAAGAGAGGAGAGGTAGGAAAGAGGAGCAGGAAGCAGCCCGGAACCAGGATGAAAAGAAAGGAAGAGAGGGGAAGGCGACCGGGTTCCAATAACTCTGGGTTAGGAGAAGGAAGCGATTAGATAAACACGGAAGGCTTAAAACCCAAGGGATGTATGGAGGATGAAGGAAAGGAAGGAAGAAGCTGAGGGCAGGTAGGTAAGGAGTGAATCTAGAAAGGGAGGAGGAACGGAAAGCCAGGAAGGCAGGAAAGGAGCGAGAGTGAGCGACCCCAGGCCAAGGAACACGGACGGAAGAGGAGGAGGAAAAGGAGGAGGAGAGAGCAGAAGGCAGGGGCGGCAGTGATGGAGAGCAAAGTAACCCACCAGGAAGAAGGGAGGGAAGGAGGGGAGGAGTGACGCCTAGCAAGGAAGATTGGAGGAGGAGGTATTAGGAGGAGGTAAGGAACACTATAAGAGAGCACCGGGACTCGGCTAGGGGAGGAGTGGGGACATTAGAGTCGATGGGGTAAGGGGAGTGAGGGAAGAGCAGGAGGACCCCGGGAGCAGAAGAGATGTAAGGAGAGCCAAAAGAGTAGAGGAGGAGGAGAGGGAGAAAGAACGGGACAGCGGAGGAGGAGGAAGGGAAACCAAACCCCCTACAAAGGCGAGAAGCAGGCGAAAGCGGAAGGCAACAGGGAGGAGGAGCACAGGGAAGGAAAGGGAGGCATTACCAGGGCGGAGGCCCCAAGGCCAGGAGGGTTAGGAGGAAGGAGCAAAGGAAGGAAGGAGGAAGGAGGAGAGGAGGAAAGTGGAGAGAGGAGAGGAAGGGGAATAAGGCGGAGGAGGGGGAGGAGGAGCGATGGTTTAATAGGAAGAGCAGCAGGGACTCCCCAGGCGGTGAAGAAGGCTAAGGAGCCGACGAGGACAACCCAAAAACACGCACCGGAGAGGAGAAAACAGGAAACCAAGGAGGAGGCCGGCACTCCCAGGAGGAAGGGAACTTAGAGCGCAGGAACATACACCCGCAGGTAAGGGCGGAAAGGAGGAGGAGGAGCGCGGGAGGCCAAGGCGGCGGACGAGCGGGGAGAGAGGAAGGAGGAGAAAAAGCCAAGCACAGGGAGGAGGAAGGGGAGAGGAGGAAGACGAGTGAAGGAGGAGGACCGGACGGCACGGATAGGGGGAGAGAGGACGGAGGAAGGCAGGCGGAGTGAGGAGTGAAGGAGGTGAAGGAGGCGGCCGGCGGAGGCGGATGAGCGGACGGAGGCGGAGGAGGAGGAGCGGGCGGTAGGATAGACGGCGGCGGCCGGAGGAGGGCTTAGGAACTACGCCACGAGTGGAGAAATGGAGAACGGGTGTTGGGTGGTGGTCTAGTGCCAGGGAAATTTGGGGTTGGATAAGAGAACGAAAAAAAAACAAAGGGACCAAGGAGGAACCACGGCAAAGAAGCCGACCCGGAAAGGCGAGGAACTTGTCGAATGGTGATGAAGAGGATTTTGAGATTAAAATTCCAGTATGTAAAATTAACTGTAAAAAATGCTAAAACTTTTAGGAAATCAGGGAACCCAAACACCTCGCCCAAGCGCTAATGCGGTAAGGAGATAAGAAGTATGTTCAATCCAAAGTTCAGCATCTCTTGGGGAATAATTGGTTGAGGAGAACGATATAGCAGCGAACGGGGGAAGTCAGATTTGCAGGCCTGTGTTAAACCGGGGTATGGCAAATGCATTCCAGCTTATTTTTATTCTCAAATTTCAGCGGGAGGGATTAAAAACGACCTCCCAGACCCCAATGGTAAATCACAATGTAAAGCAAAATTGTGAATTCATTTGTTATAATGCGTTAATTACATAATTAGGATGTTACCGTATGGGAACCTAGAGATTACTAAGGGAGTGGATTTTCAGATGTACAAAGAGTAGAACTAAAAAACAAAGAACGCAGGAACCACATAGGGAAAGGAGCGGCACAGGAAAGGAACAAAAAGAGGGACAAGCTGGAGGCAACACTATATCCTTTTAAAAAAAAAAAAAAACCCAGAGCAAGCAAAAACACAGGACTCTCGTGACCGATTAAAACGTTTACGGGCTAGAGCAATACGAGGCCAAGCCACTCCATTGACAGGCAAAACGCAGTTTTAAAAGGTAAATACAACATTGGAGAAGTGGAACGTGGTGGTTTTCGTGGTAAGCTCATGGTCGGAGACATTTCAGCGAAATGGTCGGCACTTTTACGTTTCCGTGAATTTGCTCTAGCAAACACCATATCCAAGACGTTTTAAAGTACCGGACAGTGACCCGTCTACTACGCAGATCCACAAGTCGAGCCCAGGCAACTGTTACAACCAGCCGCTTTTTGATTGAAATCCACGTCACATCATGACGTTTTATTTTTTCTTGGACCCGAGACTAGAACTTGTACACAGCACGTTGGGGGGATGGAAGATGCGAAACTCGGCGCGCAGGGCGAGTGAGCTAACAGTCATGTGCCCCACACGTCTAGCGGGGCCTGTTTCCTCTTCTTTTCTTGACCATTTTTTTTTTTATACCCTCCTTTCTTCGCAGGCACCATCCTTTCCTTCTCCTTTCCCCTTTTGGGGGGTAAGACGGGGGGGAGAACCGGACGAAGGGTTTCCGTTTAAGCGGGGGGGGGAATCCGTGATTCCGTACCGCCGTTATAGGCACAGGGGGCAACCCTCTCCAATTTTTTATTTCATCCCTTTCACTCATTCATTCTATGTTCTCTTTTTTTATCTCGACTTTTTACCGGTTTGTTTCCCCCCCTGTTTTATTTTTAGACCGAGGCACACTACTTCCCCCCATTCCATTTCCATTTTTTTATATGTTCCTTTTGCCCTAATTTTTAATATTTGAAGCCAAAGATTATAGGAGATTAACAAAAAGATCGATCATTTAGCCGAGCTTTTGCCTCTTCCTCAAAGTTACAAGACGCCCCACAAAAATAGCGGCGAGAAAGATCCGACAAAAAGACGACGTAGAAACAGAGAGTAAGAGAGGGTTGAATAAAACTCAACCAAGAGCAGGATTGGGACACCAAGGAGGAGGAGTCCGAGGCGAAATGAAGGTACAGGGGGATTGAGGATCGAAGTACTGATGAGTAGTCGAGGATAGTCATGGTATGTTGATGATGTCAACGTGGGGTGTCCGTGTTCTGATATCAAAGGAAATAACGTGTATCTCTACCACCCGCTTAGTGACAAAGACGACGAAAGATAGATAAAAGGAATGAAGAAGAAGGAAAGCTGCCTGCTGATTGGAGTATTATATTCAGAGAACCAATCAGAGGACTGCTTTCGTGTAGATATTGCATAGATGTCTACGCTTTAGACAACTTAATGGCGGCAGCTCTCTCCAGTTCGCGCAGAAAAATCTATATTTTGAGATACTAGAAACCCATCCGAAGAAAATGTAAGCCATGAACAGCATTAATTTAT
>JAWQFJ010017026.1:15000-17500 GCA_034096865.1 Theodoxus fluviatilis | reverse complement strand
CTGCTACTACTACAACCACAACCACCGCTACTATCATCACCACTACCGCTACTAGTTCTACTACTACTACTCCTTCTGCTACAAAAACAGCAACAACAACAACTTCTAATAATAATAATAATAATAATACAGACTATTTGTACGCACATACCTTCCCTAATAGGCAAGCTCATGGCGTTTACAATGGGAAAAAAATCCACACTCATACAAAGCATTCTAACACTCGCACACTGTACAGTTGAAATAAAATAAAACTTAAATACAATACAATTAATTAAATATCAGGCAATAAACAAAACACGAAACATAAAAGAGGCGCCTTGTGAAGCACTTCACTGATCGTCAGGAAAGACTGACCGGAACAGGTGTGTCTTGAGGGAGGTTTTGAACTGGGACATGGAATCAGAGTGATGGACAGGGAAAGGTAGGCTATTCCACGTTACAGGGCCGATGTAAGAAAAAGCTCGCTGTCCTTGGGTTTTCTTTTTGCGACGGGGGACATTTAACGTTTTTGTGTCTGCAATTGAACGGTTATTTCTAGCGGGGGTGTACACAGTGAGAATTTCTTTTCTACAACAACTACTACTACTACTACTGCTACTGCTACTACTACCACCACTACTACTACTACCATTACCACCACCACCACCACTACAGCCACTATCACAACCACCACCATCACCATTTCTATTACTACCATTACAACCACCACCACCACTACTGCGACATACATCGCAATACAAGGTCACCCCCACAACGATCATGTTTCTTGCAAAAGCACATCTGTGTCCCCCTGGAGGGGCAGGAGAGAGACTATGAGAGATTTACAGCCGGACAATCCCCACGGCACACTGGATCTGCCAAACAGCAAACATCTGATAACGCCACTGACGTCATCCCCTTGGAGTAGTTTGTTCGTCCCCATTCAAACAGGACAAATAATAATAACAATGAGTGTGTGTGTGTGTGTGTGTGTGTGTGTGTGTGTGTGTGTGTGTGTGTGTGTGTGTATGTGTGTGTTGTGCTCGTGCGCGCGTGTGTGTGCGTGTGTGCGTGCATGTGTGCGCGTGTTCACGTGTGTGCATGTGTGTGTGTTCGTGTGTGTATGTACGTGTGTACGTGTGTGTGTCTGTGTCTGTGTATTCGTGCGTTTCCAAGTGATCTTGTGTAATGCGGACGTTGTGGGTCTGTGTGTGTGCGCGCGAGCGTGCGTGTGTACGAATATGCGTGAGCGTGCGTGTGTGCTTTTCCTGCCGTCTTGCTAGCACGTTTTCCAGGGATTCCTGGAAGTCCTGTTTGCGACAGACATGGCGACGACGACTTGGGGTCGTGATGACGTGATCAATTCCTGTGTCGGCATCCGGTTGCAGAGCAGTGACGTCAGAAATGGCGAGCACATCTTAGAGTGCCACGTGACATTTGCACTGTTAACAGGCTGACATTCTCTTCTGATCCCTCGTACCCCCCACTCTCCACCCCACTCTCCACCCCTCTCTCTATCGTTCGTAATTATACGTGGGCATAGTACTCCCCCGCTCTTTTCCCACGCTGTGTGCACATGTAGAGAGAGGGACACGCT
Organism: Theodoxus fluviatilis; assembly: GCA_034096865.1. Taxonomy (NCBI): domain Eukaryota; kingdom Metazoa; phylum Mollusca; class Gastropoda; order Cycloneritida; family Neritidae; genus Theodoxus; species Theodoxus fluviatilis. Next base: position 15,921 of record JAWQFJ010017026.1, on the reverse strand, counting down.
GTGTTGAATGGAGAGTGGAAAAGTAACTGCTGACTGCATGTAGCGTGCAAAATAGTAACCCGTGCAAAACAGTAACCGGAAGTCATCGCAGAGTTATCTGCGAGGGACGTGCTGAGAATTCCACTCTAAAAAGAGACGGCACCCGCCACTCCGCCTGACTGACTTGGCACGCCCAGGGAGTTATGCTAAGATCCGGCCGCGTAAATATATCTGCGTTTTGTGACAAACGTCTTTCTCGGCGGTACTGTACTCCATGCACCTTAACGGTGCGCGTGATTCGGGTGTAATCTTAAGCTAAACGACGTTTATTGGCGCTGCTGAAATGGTCGAAGTCGGAAACATTCGGAACGTCGTTTAGCTTAAGATTACACCCGAATCACGCGCACCGTTAAGGTGCATGGAGTACAGTACCGCCGAGCAAGACGTTTGTCACAAAACGCAGATATATTTACGCGGCCGGATCTTAGCATAACTCCCCGGGCGTGCCAAGTCAGTCAACGGTCGCGTTTTATAAAACCAGACTACAAACAGACTACAGGGAGGTGACTCCCATATTATTTCCGGCAGGGGAGACGGCTTTACACGGGGAAAAACTTTTTTGAACGCTACATCATGTGTTAAACTACACAAATGCACCAATACCTCGTAAAGCAACTAATGCGTCGTTTATCGGAATATATTCCATGCGAAGAACAGGTGCAGGAGCGGTAAATTGCATAAAGCACGTCCCTCGCAGATAACTCTGCGATGACTTCCGGGTACTGTTTTGCACGGGTTACTATTTTGCACGCTACACTGCATCATAACACGACTGTTGACTCCACGGATCTCCTCTTCACCCAGTTCAAAACTTCCGGCCAAGTGAAGCCAGCGTAGGAGGGGAGCGTAAACAGTTATGTTTGCTTAGGAGGGAAGTTTCAT
>JAWQFJ010017026.1:0-7500 GCA_034096865.1 Theodoxus fluviatilis | reverse complement strand
GCTATTGTAAACAATTCATGTAATTGCACTGTATTGATCCTGCGGTTTCAATGCTCTTACAACAGAACCATGCAGTGGTAATTTTCCGCGATGAATAGAAATGATATAGGTAGCTTTCTGCATTTCCGAGAGTGAGGTCTGTCATCAGTCTGCAATCAAATAGCAGACTATAATCCTATTTTCTGTTGACGAATCATAACACTAAAATACCTGATTATTTCTCCCATCATCTGCCTCCTCTAGGCGAAAATTCGTACTATTTTTCCGACCTGATAGGCGCAGTGTTCCGGGCACATTCTATTAAGAAACGTGCACGTATCTCTTAGCAAAGAGTGAATCCGTGGGGTAGCGTTTAAGTTGTATGAGTCTGCACCATTCACTGTCTGTTTAGGCAGGGGCAAAACGTGCAGTGTTGCAAGTATCAGATGACAGTGGAAGATGTTCTCCCACTTTGAAAACCTCACCGTAATCTCTCCTTCTCCCCATCCCCATCTCATTTCCACCATCACACCCACACAACTTCTCAACTTTGACCTCTCTTTCCCATCCTACTTGCTGCGTGTATTTTGTTCCTCCCACGCTCTTCGCCCATGCCAGCTCGCGTTGCTAACGCCAGGAACCTTGCAAGATCTTGCGGGGGTGTGGGGTGGGGTGGGGTGAGGCGGACGGAAGGGGGGGGGGGGGATAGGCCGGTGTCAACATGTGTCAACATGATGACAGTAGATGTAAAGGCATTAGAATGTTTCACAGATGTTGACGCCGGCCTATTATTTGCCAAATAAGTAGGCTAAGCAACGCGCCAGTCTTCCCTTTTTATCTGCTTTTTGTTTACATTTTCTCACGACTCACATTCACACTGACTCAGCTATTCTCTCTGTCTACAGTGGAAGGGTGGTGATGCACGGAACTCCTGTGGAAGGGTGGTGATGCATGGAACTCCTGTGGAAGGGTGGTGATGCATGGAACTCCTGTGGATGGGTGGTGATGCATGGAACTGTGGAAGGGCGGTGATGCATGGAAATGTGGAAGGGCGGTGATGCATGGAACTGTGGAATGGTGGTGATACACGGAACTCCTGTAGAGGAAAGGATACAGAAAGTCTGGTATGAGTTCAGATGATGACTTCATCTTGTAGGATGTATAATATGATTCCTGCCAAGACCATGTAACTCTGTGTGTGTGTGTGTGTGTGTGTGTGTGTGTGCGTTTGTGTGTGTGTGTGTGTGTGTGTGTGTGTGTGTGTGTGTGTGTGTGTGTGTGTGTGTGTGTGTGTGTGTGTGTGTGTGTGTGTGTGTGAATGCCTGTCTACTTGTGAGCATCTCTCTGTCTCTCTCTCTCTCTCTCTCTCTCTCTCTCTCTCTCTCTCTCTCTCTCTCCTGTGTCTATACGTCTGTCTCTCTCATGCACACATCCATTTACACACACTCATACACGCGCACACACACACACACACTCACACATACACACACACACACACACACAAACCTACACACACACACACGTACACACACACACACAAACACACACTCACATGTAAACACACACACACACGCACGCACGCACGCACGCACACACGCACGCACACACGCACACAACCACCAACACCACGACAACCGTCACCGCTATCACCTCTTCTGTCACAACCAGCACCATTATTTTCACAACCAGCACCATTGCCATTACTTTCACATCCATCACCATCATCACAACTTTCACAAACACCACCATCATCACAACTTTCACAACTACCACCATCACCACCACTTTCGCAAACAACATCATCGCCACCTTTTTCACAAACTGCACCATCAACACCACTGTCACAAACACCACCATTATTATCAACGTCCTTGACTTAATTGTCGTCGTCTATTTCGTCGTCGTCGACGTCGTCGACAAATTTGAAGTATATGAAACCAAGTGAACTATGGGGGACATGCGTAGGCAGAGTGCTGAGCAAGGATTGAGAAATGAAAGATGATTATAATCTACAACAGTAATAGATATTTACATGTGTAAATCTCAGAGAACGACTGAGAAACAAAGACAGCAAAACAGAGGATAGCGAAAGATTACGTGCACATCGTTTGCATTCCAGTTCGTGTGTTACGGGAGAACTTTTCTCGAATCATCCACAAATACCGTCAGATCACGGCACCACGTTCAGGGCGTCAGTTGCAACGTGACTTGCTAAACACGCCAAAGCCAGCCTGGATAGAGACTGGAATACTACATCTTGCTCCACTTCCAATGCTAATAGCACGCAGTACTTGACCAGGGGCCCACCGTCAAACGTAAAAGCAACTCGAGCTGACATCGACACCCAGCCACGCCACTCGTTGTTGTGAGGAAACTGCAGGTAGTGAAGGGATGCCTGCGTTAGGACAAGTGCGACTTTGCACCACGAAACGAATCATTTCAGATACACAGCCATGTAAACATCAGTTTGGGTCAGCGAGGTGCATTTTCTGCTCTGAGCATTTTCTGTTTGTGACCCCTTTGGAATCGACCTGTTGCGGATAAACTACGAAAATCAACATACGATATTGTAAAAACGAACTCTTATCAGCCCAATTCCTTAAAAACAAAAAGATAAATAGGGTTAAAGTAGCTCAACTAAAGTTTTTCCCTTGGCGCGATGGTTTCTACTCACACCAGCGTTTCAAAAAGGTAAAGGTAAAGGTGTGATTTTATATAGCGACTTTCCACCATTGATCGGTGCTCAAACCGCTTTACACTTTACCCTTTACTTTATTCGTCACTGCAAAGCTTGTTCTCTCTACTCTCTTCCTGTGGTGGACTTTTCTGGGTAGCGTCGTCTGTCTAAGAACATAAAGCAAATCCGTGGCGCAAACAGGAACTGAAATTGAGTCAATCAGAGTGCGTAATTACGCTTGTGCAGCGATTATCTCCAACTTTGCGTTTTATTGCAGTAATCATTAAAGTAGCTGTACCGGTACCACTGGAAAGCTTAAACTCTCAGCTTTAAAATGACACCAATAACTTCTCAAAGTAAAAAACCGACCTATGATTTTTTTGTGGTACACAATCACATATGTGTGTGGGGGAAAGGGAATTGAGGAAAGGGGATATATATATAGCCATTGACTTCTTTTAGATACCTCTCCACACACAACTCTCCCTACTGCCACAGGTGTTGTTGTTTTTTTCGTCAGTACCACCACTATAGCCAGACTGCAGCTGCCTGCATATTATCACCAACAACAACACCTTTACCACCATTTCATCATCACTACCACTAAAAGCGGTACCACCACCGTCGCCACCACCACATTATCACTAGTAGCACCACCACCACATTTCCACCTCTGAAATTGCTACATCACCCACTGCATCCATACTCGACAAATATCATTACATCACAGGTATTACCATAACTCCCTCCATTCCCAATCCCACATCCTCGACTACCACCACTGCTACCACAATCACACACAACCATCACAACAGCTCGACCATATCACCGCCAATGTATCTGCCACTGCCAAACCACGTACACCACAAACCTACACCACAAGTACCACTAACATTAGCAATACAGAGCACCAGCTTACCATCACCACAAGTGGCACGATCAACCACCACACAATCTATACCACAACCACCACAGCACTATAATTTTCATCACCTCAACTACACAGCAACATCACAACAACATCATAATACCCCCACTACAGCAACTTCCACTCCTTTTCTGCACACACCCTCGCACGCACTCATACACTCACACGCACGCACTCATACACTCACACGCACGCACACTCTCGCATGTACGTATGCTCACACACACACACACACACACACACACACACCGCACGCGAACACACACACAGACATACACAACAAACACATACACACACACACACACACACGTTCACACACACACACACACACACACACACAAACGCAAACACGCTCGCACGCACGCACACACACACACACACACACACACACACACACACACACCCTCTCACACACACACACACACACACACACACACACACACACACACACACACACACACACACACACACACACACACACACGCACGCACGCACGCACGCACTCTCACACACACACACACACACACACACACACACACACACACACACACACACACACACACACACACTATCCACCTAACCCCACCACAAACATAGGATTCTCCTTCATTCAGCTACCAGCTCTTGCATCAGGGAGGAAAAGTAGAAATGGGTCGAGGCAGGTGGCGGGTAAATTGGGTGATGAGAGCCATGTCAGATTTTGCATCTCGCCACCACACACGCAAGCCCTGTGTACAGTGCAGGTAGAAACGTCCGCAGTGTTCTGTCAGGAAACCCGAGCTGTTTACCAAGTACGAAGCTGGCCAGGAAGATAAGAGGGCAGAGACCATTGTGAAAGGAGGGACAGATTACGTGAAAAGAGGTTGAATGACACTAGGGTACGTTCTGCTCACCCCCCCCCCCCCCCCCCGCCCCCCCGTCCCCCGCCCCCCTTCCTCCTATTGCTTCTGCGTTTGCATTTGTTGCTATTGCTGCTGCTGCTGCAACTTCAAACCACTGTTAACACTACCAAAGCCACTACTGCTGCTGCTGGTACCACTATTACGACCACTACTGCTACTGCTGTTGCTGCTGCTATTTTGCTATTATCAGTCCAACCACCACAAACAACAACAACATTATTACGACTATTGCTGCTACTGCTACAACAACAACAAAAACAACAACTATTACTACTGCAACTACTCCTGCTGCTCCTGCTTTCATTACTACTACTACTACTACTACTACTACTACTACTACTACTATCCTAATATTACTACTGCTATTACTACTACTACTGCTGCTACTGTTGCTGCTGCCACTGCTGCTGCTACTACTATCACTAATGCTGCTACTGCTGCTGCCACTACTATATCTACTATGCTGCTACTACTATTACTGCTACTAATACCACTACTACTACTACTACTACTACTAATACTACTACTACTACTCTTACTACTACTACATATATTGATACAGAAACAGACACTTTATTCACTTCCTTTAAAGGGAATTTATCATGTCCAGCACGCACAAGACAAACAGGTGTTATGAAGGAGTCTGTACATGAAGAAACGTGTTAATATATTTAGATTGTTTACGTAAATATAATAAAATTGTGGACTTATGAACAGGACAGACAAAAAAAATTGTTCTTCACAAAACCTTTCTCGCATGGTTTTGCCCCTACCCCACCCTATCCCATCCCCACCCACCAACTCGCCAACCCACCCATCCCCACCCTCTGCACTAGTTGCTGATGACTTGCATAATATGAACATGAGCCATGCAGTTCTGAAAATGATCAAGGTTATTACAAAGTTGTATCGAGTCACGGACAAATGATCGTCTGAATGTCTCGGTTCCAGGTCTTGCAGCTCCAGGTCATTTCCCCTACGGCACTACTATTACTAATCTCTCCTCCTCCTCCTCCTCCTCCTCTCTCCCCCTCCCCCCCCCCCCCTCCTCCTCCTCCTCCTCTCTCCCCCTCCCCCTCCTCCTCCTCCTCCTCCTCCTCCTCTCTCCCCCTCCCCCTCCTCCTTCCCCTCCCCCCTCCTCCACCTCCTTCCCCCCCCTCCTCCTCCTCTCCTCCTCCTCTCCCCTCCTCCCCCACTCCTCCCCCCCCCCTTCTCCTCCCTCCCCTCCTCCTCCCCTCCCCTCCTCCTTTCCTCTTACTATGACTACTAATACTATAACTGCTACTATAAACTATTGATGTTGCTACTACCAATGCCATACTACTAATACTCTGCTGCTGCTGCTGCTGCTACTATTCCTCCTCCTCCTCCTCCTCCTCCTCCTCCTCCTCCTCCTCGTCGTCGTCGTTGTCCTCCTCCTCCTCCTCCTCGTCGTCGTCTTCCTCCTCCTCCTCCTCCTCCTCCTCCTCCTCCTACTACTACTACTACTACTACTACTACTACTACTACTCTGCAATTACTAACTACCACTACCATACTACAACTGTTGCTGCTATCAAAAGCAGTGTTCATTCAATGGGCTCTACTTACCGTCTCTAGCTGCGCAAGATCAGCTCTTTCTGGCATCATCGTTCCAAGGAAAGAAAACAGAATAGAATGCTGCCTACCTTTTGGACACTTGGGCCTCGTATTCAAAGAGGACTTTTCCTTGAACTGCCGTAGGAGAGCAAACTGAAGGGGGGGGGGGCGGGGGGGGGGGGGGGGGGGGGGGGGACGAGCATGGGAGCATAAAAATGAAACACATTTTTCAATGGACAGTCATGCAGTCGACCTTGCAAGGTCATGACATTGCCACCTCATAATTACCCTGACCACTCATTCGTGCAACGTTGTGTTCGACATTAGGAGACTAATGCGTTTCTTCTTGACCCTCTTACTTCAGGCAGGCATGGTTGTGAGTGGCTTTCAAAAAGAGATCGAGTTACGCAAAGATGTAATGAAATATCGCTCTCCCCGCACATTTCGCTCTGTCTGTCTGTCAGTCTCTCTCTTCCTCTCTCTCTCTCTCTCGTCCTCTCTCTCTCTCTCTCTCTCTCTCTCTCTCTCTCTCTCTCTCTCTCTCTCACACACACACACACACAAACACACACACACCACACATATACACACCTCTTAATCCTTTCAGCTCTTATCTCTTTTTCCAAATACATATGTATAATACTAGATGCATCACATTGAAAATGGGAGTCAACACACTGGTCGGATATGAGATAGACAGAGAATACGGGTCAAAGCATAAATAATAGAGCTCAGTGACAGACAGGCCTTTAACAGAAAGGATAGGCACAAAGCATTGCCGAAAAGCCTGTAACACAGAAAACCCATAGATACCTACCGGTGGACGGGAGAAAAGCCCTAATAGAGAAAGAAGGGCTTGCACAACGCCTTTCTCAAGTACGTCTGGGACTCACCTTTCATGCACACTTTTCTTGCAGTACATGCAATGCATCAGGGGACACAACATTTTTCCTGCATAGAAGAATAGTCTTTACGAAGTGTGATAGGGTGCACCTATCACCAAGTGAACTGTACATCTGCTGTGCTCATTCTCTATTCAATTATCCTCGCTGCTGGTCTCTTCCCAACCTCTAGCCTGTGTGTCAGGTCTCTCTGTCTGTCCAGACCTCTCTCCAACCCCCCTTCCTCATCCGTTTTGTGAAGCTGTGGCTCTGATGTTGTTGATCGCAGCTGCCTGTCAGTCGCTGCCCTGTCAGTCCACTCGTTGCATTAGTGTGACCCTCGGCCTTGTGAACTGCTCCCTCAGTTTGCGGACAGCCAGATGTCAGCCCCATCCGCGCCTCTCTGACCCTGTCTTCCATTTTTTTGTTTGAGGTCCTCTGGAGTAAACCTTCAGGTCCTTTGCACCTGCTCTTGTCCATTCCCATTAATAGAAGCTGCAGTGCTTGCCTAAGCAGGCCGCATTCCATCTGGGTGAGAGAGACCATTTCACCACC
>JAWQFJ010017022.1:37500-45097 GCA_034096865.1 Theodoxus fluviatilis | reverse complement strand
TCCTGGCATTGAACTGTGGTTACGTCACTCCCGTCTCTTTGGTCCCGAGTGAGACCCGGTTCGACGACGACAATCTCGTCTTGCTCTCGCGTCCCAAATGGCTCATCAGCAGGCTCCTCGGTGCCACCAGAGGAGCTGCCCTCACTTGACGTCGACAACCCCCCTGAGTCATGGGAGAGATCTAGGTTTTCAACTAGACCCACTAGTTGAGAGGAGGTCTGGTATGCCTCTTCTGGTTTGTCCATTCCAAGAGGTGCCATGTCGTCTGCAGATGTAAGTATTGTCTTTATCTTCTGTCATTCATCAACATCTCTGTTTAATGACAAGTGGGAAGTACCTCTCTCACTTTCCAAGTGATTGACCACTGGGCGCCATTCACCGTCTTGGACACCATACATGTCCTCTGTAGGGTCTGTGGGGTTACAATGGCGCCAGTAACCAGTGTTTGTACTCGACTGTTCTCCATCTTGTCTTTGACTTGCATAGACGTCCGGGTGGGCCCATATTCCTGTCTGATCTTGCGGGTACTGCCAGTTGTCTGTTGTCTGTAGGCTTGGATCTCGTGGCAGTGAGCTTTCGTGTTCTTTTGGAGGGCAACCGTACCACTCTTGGGCATACTGGACTCTGCCATGTGCCCGGTTCCTTTGTCTCTCTCGTTTCTGGGACCTTACAGTCTGAGGTCGGCTGTAGACGTTACGGCTGGGCCTGGCGTCCTGGAACCATAACTTGTTATTCCGGTAAAAAGCCTGATGTCCTTGCTCCCGAAGGTCGTGAAGGATTTTTGTCTGTCTGCTGGTGAGCTCACTGGCAATTCTGATTCGTCTGCTTCTCATTACATTTCGTCCGTGTCTCAGCAGGATCAATTTGTCCAGTAGCGTAGTCATCTCGACAACGATGGGGCGAGGATAATTTCGATTGTTTCCTCTTGTGGTCCCCAACCGTTGGACCTTGACAATATCTTTCTCTGACCACGGAGCCGTCGGTACTGCCTCCCGGAACACATTCAGAACGGTCTGAAGGCAATTCCAGTATGACTCGTGATCTTGTTCCTGTACACCAAACAGTTTGATGTTATTTCTTCTGGAAATACCTTCATTCTTGTCAGCCATGTCTTCACCAATCCGTGAAACGTTTTGAACATCTGCAGTGAGGACGTCTACATGAGTGTTCAGTGCATCAACATCCCTCCTAATGTCCTGCTGGCTTCTTGAGATTCTGTCCAAGCTCTGTTCACATAGATTTGAGATTTTGACACATGCAATCTTCTGTTTTTCCAGCTCTGCTTCTAGACTTTGGTTTTTCATCTGCATTTTCCTTTCAAGTTCTGAAAACTGCTGTTCCCATTTAGCTGCCAGCGAGTCCTCCTCTAGGTGCATTTGACTTGGCTCTCCTGGGGACTCGCTGTCACCAGCGGTTTCTGCTTCTCCAAAGTTATTTGGTCCGGGGTTGGCCTCAACGTCGCCTGCCATGAGGATGCGAGTGGACAGATCATGCAGGTTTTGCGAGGAAGGCCTGTCATCCAAGACAGCCATCACCAACAGCGATGAGTACAGCATAAGAGCAAGAAGGCCTGCTCTGGCCTGAGGCCGAGTCAACTCCAGGCGTGAGAAGCAAGGGCCCTTGGAATTTGCTCTGTGTATGAGTTCAATATCCCAATCAAAGTCACTGTCTGCACGTGCAGACACGCTCGAGGACCCACGCCCGGCATGGCTGGCACGCCAAGCGTGAACACCAATTCGCCGTCGATAGGTGTCCAAGTCTACTCCCATGGTGATTGTAGGGTGAACGAAGTTCTCTACACCTCCAGTATAACAAATTTTAGAAAACCAAATTGTAAAAAATACCACAATAAATTCGAATGTTCAAATCCGGGAAGAAAGTGAAAACAAAATCCACATATAATCATATGGAATGTGTTTGTTCGTTTTCAAACCTGATCTGCTCTGATCCGTTCATACACCTTTGTACTGGCAAATAGTACCCTTCAAGCTGTACTTGCTGTCGCGACTTGTTTGATCACACCCACGATTGATGTTGGATTTCAAACGGTAGAAAACAACAAATTCAGCAGAAGCACAGTATCTGTTAGCTTACTTGCCGTGTATCTTGATATACATCACGATACTGCCACAAATCCAGGCTCAAACAACACAACTTCGCGAATTTCTGGCACAAGTTACGGAGCTCAAGCACAGTACGTCCGCACCCGACGATCGCGTTGTCTGAAGTGAGAGAGAGAGAGAGAGAGATAGAGAGAGAGAGAGACAGACAGAGAGAGACAGAGAGAGAGACAGAGACAGAGACAGAGACAGACAGAGACAGAGACAGAGACAGAGACAACGAGAGACAGAGACACAGAGAGACAGAGACACACAGAGAGAGAGAGAGAGAGAGAGAGAGAGAGAGAGAGAGAGAGAAAGAGACCAGACAGACAGACCAGACAGACAGACAGACAGGCAGGCAGGCAGGCAGGCAGACAGACAGACAGACAGACAGACAGGCAGGCAGGCAGGCAGACAGACACACAGACAGACAGACAGACAAACAGACACAGAGAGAGAGAGAAAGAGAGACAGATATAGAGACAGAGAGAGAGAGATAGAGAGACAGAGAGAGAGAAAGAGAGAGAGACAGAGACAGAGACAGAGACAAACAGAAAGACAGAGACAGTGAAATAGAGAGAGACAGAAACAGTGAAACAGTGAGAAACAGGTAGAGACAGCCAGGCAGACAGCCAGACAAACAGACAGCCAGACAGGCAGGCAGACAGGCAGGCAGGCAGGCAGGCAGGCAGGCAGAGATAATGAGAGTGCAGCATTTTTATTTCACAACTTTCACTAATGATTTTTCCAAGCATCCAAGTCATAATGTATGCCCAAATGTATATTTGTTATCCGACATACCTTTGAAGTATGTTTGTAGAGGTTTCAACCGAATTCCTGGCAGCAGCCTCACCAAGATCTGGATATCAGGACTATCATACAACCTGCTGTCGGGCAAACAGACGTGAAATCGCATGCTGGTCGCACCTCAGGCACGTGCAAAACAATACAAAGCAGTGGAAAGGAAAATTTCGAGATAAAATTATTTCATCTGCGCCTGATTTCAGTTCCACGTGATGGTCTAGCCCGCTGAAGCTGAGATGCGCCCCGTTGCTCTCTCCTAGTGCGCTGTGTCTCACGTGTGTACTCTGGTGTCGGCCTACATCTCACTCTGTGTCTCACGTGTGTACTCTGGTGTAGGCCTACACCTCACTCTGTGTCTGAGTGTGTACTCTGGTGTAGGCCTACACCTCACTCTGTGTCTGAGTGTATACTCTGGTGTAGGCCTACACCTCACTCTGTGTCTCACGTGTGTACTCTGGTGTAGGCCTACACCTCACTCTGTGTCTCACGTACGTGTGTACTCTGGTGTCGGCCTACACCTCACTCTGTGTCTCACGTGTGTACTCTGGTGTCGGCCTACACCTCACTCTGTGTCTCACGTGTGTACTCTGGTGTCGGCCTACACCTCACTCTGTGTCTGAGTGTGTACTCTGGTGTAGGCCTACACCTCACTCTGTGTCTCACGTGTGTACTCTGGTGTCGGCCTACACCTCACTCTGTGTCTCACGTGTGTACTCTGGTGTCGGCCTACACCTCACTCTGTGTCTGAGTGTGTACTCTGGTGTAGGCCTACACCTCACTCTGTGTCTCACGTGTGTACTCTGGTGTCGGCCTACACCTCACTCTGTGTCTCACGTGTGTACTCTGGTGTCGGCCTACACCTCACTCTGTGTCTGAGTGTGTACTCTGGTGTCGGCCTACACCTCACTCTGTGTCTCACGTGTGTACTCTGGTGTCGGCCTACACCTCACTCTGTGTCTCACGTGTGAACTCTGGTGTCGGCCTACACCTCACTCTGTGTCTCACGTGTGTACTCTGGTGTCGGCCTACACCTCACTCTGTGTCTCACGTGTGTACTCTGGTGTCGGCCTACACCTCACTCTGTGTCTCACGTGTGTACTCTGGTGTCGGCCTACACCTCACTCTGTGTCTCACGTGTGTACTCTGGTGTCGGCCTACACCTCACTCTGTGTCTCACGTGTGTACTCTGGTGTCGGCCTACACCTCACTCTGTGTCTCACGTGTGTACTCTGGTGTCGGCCTACACCTCACTCTGTGTCTCACGTGTGTACTCTGGTGTCGGCCTACACCTCACTCTGTGTCTCACGTGTGTACTCTGGTGTAGGCCTACACCTCACTCTGTGTCTCACGTGTGTACTCTGGTGTCGGCCTACACCTCACTCTGTGTCTGAGTGTGTACTCTGGTGTAGGCCTACACCTCACTCTGTGTCTCACGTGTGTACTCTGGTGTCGGCCTACACCTCACTCTGTGTCTCACGTGTGTACTCTGGTGTAGGCCTACACCTCACTCTGTGTCTCACGTGTGTACTCTGGTGTCGGCCTACACCTCACTCTGTGTCTCACGTGTGTACTCTGGTGTCGGCCTACACCTCACTCTGTGTCTGAGTGTGTACTCTGGTGTCGGCCTACACCTCACTCTGTGTCTCACGTGTGTACTCTGGTGTAGGCCTACACCTCACTCTGTGTCTGAGTGTGTACTCTGGTGTCGGCCTACACCTCACTCTGTGTCTCACGTGTGTACTCTGGTGTCGGCCTACACCTCACTCTGTGTCTCACGTGTGTACTCTGGTGTAGGCCTACACCTCACTCTGTGTCTCACGTGTGTACTCTGGTGTAGGCCTACACCTCACTCTGTGTCTCACGTGTGTACTCTGGTGTCGGCCTACAGCTCACTCTGGGAGCACAATCCCGCACAGGACTGACCACTCCTTACTGAGAACATTTCGCACTCTCTTATCTTCTTGGGCTCTCACTTTTTCTGTCTTTTTCGCTCTCACGCTGCCCTGCTTATATACGTTTGACAGACTCTCTATAATCATCAAGAACTAACGAGAACAGACATGAAACGCGTTTCTTAGGCAAAGTACAAGCCTCGAGGGCTAGCCGAGGCGAGCAAGACGTCTAACAAACGACCAATCGTCAACTGGCAAGGGGGAAGTCCGAGAGAACATGGCTGCGTCCTGGCGCGAGAGCCGGTGAGGAAGGTGCCGGTAGATACAATAACTCACGATACAGACATCACGGCAGTTTTTCACTTGATAGAACATACCATGGTGACATCTCGAATGGCACGGGAACTTGTCTACGAAAAGAAAGCAACCTGGGTTCAATTTTAGACAATTTAGTCGAAAATGTTGTGCCTCGATACACTTCGATTAATTTAAGGGACATAATTCACATAGTGGATATGTACGGTGCTTCCTTTATGCACACGATAAAATAAATTTCGACAGTGTTTGTCCAGAAATAACCTATACACATACTACGTCACTTAACTAGGCAACGACCTTGTGGAGAGATCTGGCGTATAATCTGGAAGATACTACGATGTTCTAGTAGATTTCAACAACTTCACAACAGTTACAATACTCGCTAGTGAACGCTCTCCGGCCGGTACCTGCGGTCCATTCGCTATTCAGAACTATCAACGAGTTGCTGGGGTCCATGGGCGCGTTTGTTAGACCCCAAATCTCGAGATTCTCCCTGAATGGCTAGTCGAGGGCGAGTGAGACGCTCCTACAGCTAGAAAAACGGCCAATCATCAACTAGCAAGGCGGAAGAACATGGCTGCGTCCTGGCGCCGGAGTCGGTGAAGAAGTTGCCGATAGACGAAATAACTGACGATTCAGACATCAAATCAGTTTTTCACTTGATAGAACACACCATGGTGTCATATCACATGGTACGGGAACTTTTTCCACGAAAAAAAACCCAACCCGGGTTCAACTGTAGACAAGAAGAATAACAAAAGCATAAGAAAACATTTACCACAGGGATCGCTTGGAGGTGTGAGAATCGTTGATTTCACCAAGGATGAAACGTTTCAGGCGTCGCCCTTCTTCAGCATGAGGAGTGAATTAATAGTTCAACATTGTTGACAATGTGGCACATGGTCAATACTTTTAAAAAAACAACTGTGGATGTCATGTGTACCTCGATTATATTTATTGGATTTCTACAGCCGGAGCAGCTCTTTTTACAGCATGAATAAGAAAATTGAAGCTACCTACCTTAGACCATCGCGCTCTTTTTCGTGCCTTGCCCGTTAGAAAAGTAGAGTTACCTCCCTTTGACCGTAAAGCTCATTTTGTTTACAAGCTTTAAAAGTGTAGTTGTCTCCCTTAGACCAGAACTTTTTTTTTGTCGTTGCCCATCTTCCATTCACCCAAAGCCCCTATCCACCCACCCACCCCCCAAACAGAAGAATAATAAGAACTTGTGAGGAGTAAGCAATTATTTCAATCTTTGTGGATGACGTGGGCACTTGATCTGTGCGTGAATTACACTTCTATCACTATCAACAGATTTCTGAGACTGGAACCGCTAGTCCCACAGAATTAGGAAATTGGAGTTAACTCCCTTCGCAAACTCCAAAAGATTGTGAAAATAAACCAGTTGACTGAAATTCTCTTTCATCGTCATGACAAGTGAGAAGTAGGTGCATAATCCATGCTTTCCCATGACTTAGGAACAGAAAAGTGACTCAACCGCACGCTGTGTCTCTTTTGTGTCTCCGTAAGTGCTCTTTCTTCTGTTTGCTGGCCTTCGGTGTGTCAAGCTGGCCGTTCATTCGTCCAGCCGTCCTTCTTTCTGTCTGCACTTCCCTCCCTTCCTTCCTCCCTCCCTTCCTTCCTCCCTCCCTTCCTCCCTCCCTTCCTTCCTCCCTCCTCCCTCCCTTCCTCTCATTCTCGCTTTGAGTGTATGTGTGTGTGTGTGTGTGTGTGTGTGTGTGTGTGTGTGTGTGTGTGTGTGTGTGTGTGTGTGTCCGTCCGTCCGACCGTCTCTCTCTCTCTCTCTCTCTCTCTCTCTCTCTCTCTCTCTCTCTCTCTCTCTCTCTCTCTCTCTCTCTCTCTCTCTCTCTCTCTCTCTCTCTCTCCCTCTCTCTCCCTCTCTCTCTGTGCCTCCGTCCGTTCGTCTGTCTGTCTGTCTGTCTGTCTGTCTGTCTGTCTGTCTGTCTGTCTGTCTGTCTGTCTGTCTGTCTGTCTGTCTGTCTGTCTGTCTGTCTGTCTGTCTGTCTGTCCGTCCGTCCGTCCGTCCGCCCGTCTGTCCTTCCGTCCGTACGTGTGTCTGTCCGCCCGTCCGTGTGTCTGTCTGTCTGTCTGTCTGTCTGTCTGTCTGTCTGTCTGTCTGTCTGTCTGTCTGTCTGTCTGTCTGTCTGTCTGTCTGTCTGCCTGTCTGTCTGTCTGTTCGTTCATCTACCTACCTTTTTCTTTCAAGTCTCCCGCTCTCGCTGTGTGTTTTTGTGTGCTACATGTGTGTGTGTATGTGTGTGTGTGTGTGTGTGTGTGTGTGTGTGTTTGTGTATGTGTGTGTTTGTGTGTTTGTGTGTCTTTCTGCCTCGTGTGTGTGTGTGTGTGTGTGTGTGTGTGTCTTTCTGCCTCGTGTGTGTGTGTGTGTCACTGTGTGTGTGTGTGTGTGTGCGTGTGGGCGCGCGTGCGTGAGACGGAAATTGTATTGCTTAACATATCACA
>JAWQFJ010017022.1:7500-32500 GCA_034096865.1 Theodoxus fluviatilis | reverse complement strand
TGGAGAGCAGCTAATCGAGGAGATACTTGAGGTAAATACGCAGCAATTACTGAAAATAAGTAGATGAAAAGAAAGAATGAACATTGAAATAGTATATTATACATAACTGTCAATCTATAGCTACATTAGCTCGGACAGTGTAGATGAGTGTAACATTTATGACCGAGATAATACATGAAAGACAAAGAGCGAGTCGACGCTTCATGAAGTCAGTTGGCAATGATGTTATCAATCACAAAATATATTTTTTTATAAGTGGAATGGTGTTGCAAGTCAGAGGCACTGCTCCTAAACGTTTCTTAAACGTATGTGAAATGCTGAGCACCATTGCACTTCACTTGTCTTCTACATAGTGGCATAGCAGTCAGTACATGTGAGGGCACGTCGTCTGCTCTCTGACACGCGCATACCGCCACTGGCGCTAACGCGATGACTCGCAAAGGGAGGAACCTATAGTATCTCTGCTCGCTCCCATTCAGGATAGATGTGTTTCTTATTCTGTGAAACGACAGCCCTCTATTTCGGCCTGTGTAGGCTCCACAACCAACAATTGCACAGTTATATCCTGGCATGTTGTGTCAAAACCCTCTGAATCCCACAGACGCTGGATATAGCTGGAATTGTTCCACTGTGCTTTTAAGCAGACGCTACGTCAAAGAACACACTTCATATTCAACGAATTGTCAGTCCAAATTCAACCTCTGACTCTACAATCCACAAATTACATCATGTTTTTGCACAACTGAATTCAGCTAGAGATGATAAAGCACAGCACAAGAAATAACCACTACATTCTATTGCTGTGCGGACAATGAAACCTGCCCAGACTTAGACCGGAAGAGAGCAGTGCCTCAGCTCTGGTTTTCTGCGCGAGACGGCACTGGCAGACGCGTTTAGCGCAGACAGCTATCCAGTTACTATAGTATCTCTGCTACAACTGCAAGAAACTCTCCCTCTTCCGCCTTGAATGAACCTGTCTTCCTCAGGGTTAGTTGTGCTGGCTGCCACCAGTTTTTGTTCAAACCTCTATCTCACACTGGTAGTAATTAAATGTCGTTCCTGTTTATTTCCCTGAAACGCTGTCATAATTTGGGTGTTTGCTTGTTGCGAGGCCGGCTGCAGTGGTTTGACCCCCTAGACGGAAATGAGCGAGCGGCGAGCCCGTAACACTAGCATAGTTACGAGCTTATCTAGATGAAAAATAGTGTACAATTGTACGCCTTAAAACTAGTATAAACTTCATGTGAACACATCATACAGCATTATAAAAAATATAGCAATCGCACACATCTACATCCACATTAACGCATTATTTCTTCTTCCACCTTCTCCAGTTCTCTCCTTCCAGCTCTATATACATTCTTACCCCTCCACTCCGTCCCGCCTTCCCGTTCCCAGCCATTTTCCATTACTATATTTCCTTTCGGCCCGATCGGATGGATCCATCTTTGCATTAACTCCACAACTCACGTGACCGATCATGAGAAAACAAGGCTAAAGTAGCAATAATGACAAAATGTAATGTTTCAACTCCAATTTTGTTTTTATTCATTCATCCATATTTCAAAGGATAGCATGTTCCCAGAAGAATATATAACTTTGTACAGTGATGTAAAGCTCAAGAAAGTGTATAAGTTTTACATAATTATTTGTTTTCCTCCTCCTCCTCCTCCTCCTCCTCCTCCTCCTCCTCCTCCTCCTCCTCCTCCTCCTCGTCTTAGTTATCTGCCCTGTCACCTCCTCCTCCTTCTGGAGATTCGCCTAGATAGGCTTATTGAGTGGACCAGTCAAGCCGTCCATCGAAAACTTATCTTGCACATCTTTGCAACTTGGCAAACACCTAGCTGACTTGCCACCGGCGCATGCGCATCTCACACTATATGCCGTCACTGCTCCGTCTTTTCATCGTGGCAGCAGATAGATCAGGAAAGAGGAGGAAAGTGGGGAGGGGAGGAGGCGGGTGGGGATCAACACGCGAGAGGATTGGGGGTGGGGGGTGGGGGTGGGGGGTGGGGTGCTAAGGGATGTAACACTAATGGGGGAATGGAATAGGGGCATAGAGAAAATGCGTCGGGTGGGGAATGATGGGTGGGTAATCGTGTTCGTAAACAATGGCAGTGTTGAATGTACACAAGACCTAATTTCTGCTGTTCGACAGCTTAGGAAGATATGCCTTACTCGGAGAGGTACATTCCGGAGTATTCTTCGGTTGATGACACTCGGAACGAATGTTACACATATTAGGAAGAAACAATTGCCAGGTATCGTATAACATGGCCTAAACAAAATAAAATATCCCATCTAATATGTTTTCCGATTTCATAATCAAGTTAGAATCTGTAGATGAAAGCAGATGTAGTTTACAGCGCGATGAATGGAAAAAAGTTCGCTCACGTCTAATCAACAACAACAAGCACACATTATTGCAAACAAACAGCTGAAACTGCATGTCTAGCAGTCACACGACAAAGTATGCAGTCACACGACAAAGTATGCAGTCACACGACAAAGTATGCAGTCACACGACAAATTATGCAGTCACACGACAATGCAGTCACACGACAATGCAGTCACACGACAAAGTATGCAGTCACACGACAAAGTATGCAGTCACACGACACAATATGCAGTCACACGACACAATAATGCAGTCACACGACAAAGTATGCAGTCACACGACACAGTATGCAGTCACACGACAAATTATGCAGTCACACGACAATGCAGTCACACGACAAAGTATGCAGTCACACGACAAAGTATGCAGTCACACGACAAAGTATGCAGTCACACGACAATGCAGTCACACGACAATGCAGTCACATAACAAAGTATGCAGTCACACGACACAGTATGCAGTCACACGACAAAGTATGCAGTCACACGACACAGTATGCAGTCACACGACAAAGTATGCAGTCACACGACAAATTATGTAGTCACACGACAATGCAGTCACACGACAATGCAGTCACACAACACAGTATGCAGTCACACGACAAAGTATGCAGTCACATGACAAAGTATGCAGTCACACGACAAAGTATGCAGTCACACGACAAAGTATGCAGTCACACGACACAGTATGCAGTCACACGACAAAGTATGCAGTCACACGACAATGCAGTCACACGACAATGCAGTCACACGACACAGTATGCAGTCACACGACAAAGTATGCAGTCACACGACAAAGTATGCAGTCACACGACAAAGTATGCAGTCACACGACAAATTATGCAGTCACACGACAATGCAGTCACACGACAATGCAGTCACACGACAAAGTATGCAATCACACGACAAAGTATGCAGTCACACGACACAATATGCAGTCACACGACAAAGTATGCAGTCACACCACAAAGTATGCAGTCACACCACAAAGTATGCAGTCACACGACACAATATGCAGTCACACGACAAAGTGTGCAGTCACACGACAAAGTATGCAGTCACACGACAAAGTATGCAGTCACACGACAAAGTATGCAGTCACACGACAAAGTATGCAGTCACACCACAAAGTATGCAGTCACACGACAAAGTATGCAGTCACACGACAAAGTATGCAGTCACACGACAAAGTATGCAGTCACACCACAAAGTATGCAGTCACACCACAAAGTATGCATATGTTATAAAGTAATGAAGTTATAGAGGCATGTTAAACATATGGCATGCACAATCGTGAAAGCGCGCAGAGAAGCAGGAGCTGGGCAGGAAAGGGGTAGTGCTGGGGGAGATGTATGGTGGGTCGCGTGGGGGTAATGTTAGGCGGAAAAGTTTTAATCTCAGTGTGCGCTGTTATCTATTGCATGTACACGACTTTCTTGTTCCGTGTTGTAATTGTTTGTTTGCCATCTAGAGACATAAGCGTGTTCAATGAGTGTATAAAAATGGCCTGAATAGTCTCCACTATCCAGTGAAAATGTCAGTATATAACACCTTCGAATAGCACAGGAGATGAAAACATCAAGGCTTACGAATGGTGTTGTTTTAGTTTGTATGTCCATGATCAGCAAGAAAGGCAGAGGGAGGGAGGGGGTGAGGGGTGGGGGTGGGGGATGGGGATGGGGGAGTAGGGGGTTGGGGTGGGGGATGGGGATGGGGATGGGGGAGTTGAGGGTGGAGGACCGGAATGGTGCGAGGAGAGGATTGTGAAGAACGAAATATTCCATCAATCCTGTCAATAAGTCCATCATTAAACTTGATGCATGATTATAAAATTAATGCATTTTAACAAGTTTATATATACGTTTATATACGTGTATAAGTTACTTGTGCTGGACGAGAAACATTTCTTTTAAAACCGACGAATAAAGTATGTGTAAATGCATTTGTATCTTTATATCATTGCAACCATGTTCATTTGCGTCTGCACCGGCGTTATCCTACGTCGTGGGCGATGATGGAGAATGACAAGTGTTTCTGGCGAAGGCTTCAGATGAGCATGGACTTGTCACCACACACGAAGACGTGTGTGCACACCTGCAGTACTTTAGCATCCAGGTCTTGCCATAAAAGTACGAGCTGTATATCAGTGTTTCTCGTCTCTAGAGTTCGGTTTTTGTTGTTGTTTGTTTTTATTTACCCTGTTAGAATGCAAAGACAAGAAAGTAAAGAAATCAAAAACGTATAGGCTTACCGACAACAGTAGTATATCAGATCATAATCATAATTGGCGGCGTCGCTGTCATCGTTAGCAGTATATTAAACACCAGCAACACCACCACCACTACCATGGTACTTTAATTATCACTTTGCAATGCATTACATATGAGGCAAACCGATGGTAGAAAAGAAATAGTTCGGTGTCCTCTGATTTTTATTGGATCAATCGTCCATTTTCACTCCCACGGCACTATCCTTATTCTCCCAGTCCCTCCTCTTCCCCACCCCCAATCCAAGCGCCAAACTTTCTCCCTTTTTTCTTTAACTCATTTACACACTGATTTACATATGTATGTATGTGTGGGCTCTTGTAACGCGCAAAACTTCACGCCTACGGGCATGCTCAATGCGCACATAAAAAAGGTGTCAACCATTAACAAGATGTGTTTTATGTCCCTTCTTAAAATGAGAGAGTTTGGGGGACTTTCTGAGCAGTTCAGGAATGTTGTTCCAATAGTTGGGTCCCACAAAACTGAAAGATAGGCGGCCATAGTTACCTAGCCGCTACATACCTATGCTTCCAACTCTTCCGTACCACCAGCTCTGCGCCAAGGCCCTGTGTGCACAGCGCTTGCCAGAAGTTCTGCTGGGTCTCTCTCTTCATCTACAACAATGCTACCCATCATGCTCGTCTCCTTCCTTTTCGTGACAGCAACCTCAGAAACTATGTTCATGTCCTCCTTTGCTTTTTACGAGTGTGCATTATATAACGATATAATACTAGGGCTTTGGTGTCATCATATGTCCAGTTCTAAATTGATTTAATTATAAGATCCGGTCGATCTATCAGTGTTATGCACGAACGTTCAATCAGGTAAGTCGTAAAATTGTCCTCTTTACGAATGAATAAATGTATTACACGGTAACTTTTATAATCACAAACTCGTGTCGACGCTGCTTGGTGCAACGTAGCGTCGTATACCTTAAACATTCCATGATTCCGAAAACCATCAGCGTTTCGGCCTTTGTCTGATCAAGCGTTAAGCGTCATCCAGAAGGTATATGACGAGTACACTCCCTCTTGTACTTGATTAAGCACGAAGTCAGAGTAATGCGGCATCAAAGCTTTCAAAGTCAATGACTGAAAGACTGTGTCAAAACTTTCCCCCAACTTATAGACCTTTCGGCCTCGGTCTATTTAAGTGTTGCGTGAACCGTACTAATGGTCCAATTTAGCATAAATAACTGCTGACTAACCTGGGCCCCCTACGGCGCTATCTGCGTCATAGAACTCCTGGAAGACACCTGGACAACTCCGTTTTATTGTCAACGCAACCGGGTTGTCTAGGAAATGTCTACCAATTCTATATAACTCCCACCCGTTCCTGACGACGACGCACTCCTTCCTCGGGCACCATCCCAGCCTCACCTCCTCGCCGCCCTCCTGATTCTACAGCCTACGTCCTCGGACTCGGGCAGAGTTCAGCAACTCCACTAGAGATCAGCAACTCCACTAGAGATCAGCAACTCTACTAGAGATCAGCAACTCTACTAGAGATCAGCAACTCCACTGGATATCAGCAACTCCACTAGAGATCAGCAACTCCACTGGATATCAGCAGCTCCACTGGATATCAGCAGCTCCACTGGATATCAGCAACTCCACTAGAGATCAGCAACTTCACTGGATATCAGCAACTCCACTGGATATCAGCAACTCCACTGGATATCAGCAACTCCACTGGATATCAGCAACTCCACTAGAGATCAGCAACTCTACTAGAGATCAGCAACTCCACTGGATATCAGCAACTCCACTGGATATCAGCAACTCCACTGGATATCAGCAACTCCACTGGATATCAGCAACTCCACTGGATATCAGCAACTCCACTGGATATCAGCAACTCCACTAGAGATCAGCAACTCCACTAGAGACCAGCAACTCCACTGGATATCAGCAGCTCCACTGGATATCAGCAGCTCCACTGGATATCAGCAACTCCACTGGATATCAGCAACTCCACTGGATATCAGCAACTCCACTGGAGAGCAGCAATTCTACATGCGACCAGAACTTTGAAGACCTGTGACTTGAACTTTTGAAAAACCGAACTCTTTGAAGCTTAACCTCCTCGCTCCCCTTTTTGTATTCTTGGAACGTGGGAAACCGCCTACTTTTATTATATGTCCTCCGAATAAAAAGGAGTATTACACAATCACGTTGTGAGTGTGCTACTTGCCTCTTCAAGTCCCCACTATCTCAAGCACTACCTCTACGATACAGCGAGTACCATCCCACAATAAATGAACGAACGAACGAACGAACGAGCGAACGAATAAATGGAGTTTTACGACCTATTAGCTTTTGTATGTTATGTAAGGCCAGCAATCACGAAATCAATGAAACCGTTCTGAGTAAGCGCAGGTCATCGCTATTCCCCTGTCATTTCGCCTTTGACGAATCGCGCGGGGAGACGCGATGGGTCTCTTCTCACCCCAATTTACAGGGGGATCCTTTTCACGAAAAAAACTCTTGTCAAATTGATTCTCGCTTACACGTCTGTCCGTCCGTCCGTCTGTCAGTCTCTCTGTCTGTCTGTCTATCTGTCCGCCTGTCTCTCTGATTCTCTGTGTGTGTGTGTGTGTGTGTGTGTGTGTGTGTGTGTGTGTGTGTGTGTGTGTGTGTGATATGCAAACGTAGTCGAGTAATGGGGGCGGGTCGAGTGACACGGTACACACACAGTACACATACAAACATAGAAACGGGGGAGGGGGGAGGGAGAGGGGGGGCAGGGGGAAGGGGGGGGGGGGAGAAAAAATTATCGAGGACATCAGCCGGAAAAGAACCAGGAACACCCGCGTGGTAGTGGACAACCCTAGCACTAGCGTGACTAGGCCACGTGGTTTCTTAGAAAACTGAGTGTGTTGATGGATGTCTTTCCAGCTTTTCCCCATAACATCGTGCCCATAGTGATTGTGGCATGCCTTTCGAGTTATATATAAATCCCCAACCAACCGGATCCCCATAAACAGAAGGAGGAAAACACGCCAGGGCACGAGTTGCAGCCTAGATCCACGATTCACTCCGCTCTGCGCACAGTCATTCTGCAGGGACTGTGTTTGATTTTTCTCCAACTCCATGGAGTAAGCTGCGCACCATGTGACGACAGCGTGTTCTTCGCAATAAACTGCACCCATTGGAAAGATACAGTAATGTAGATCTGTACAGGAGCCTCATATTCAGGTATTAGGACATCCTACGACTGACAGATGAAGTATTGCAAAGCCACAGATGTTTCCAATCGAGAGAGATTGGGCCGCTATCCGGACGCTGGCTAGACGTATCGCTATCCCTACGTCACAAGCTGGAAAGCGTCTCACGGGCTGTTCGATGAATTAAATGTCCGATGGGCATGGACAAAAAGCACGTGTTCCTATTGGGCGGACACTCGACACTGCTCGTGGAACTTGCGAGCACGATATTTCCTATGGAAACGGCATAGTTGCCAGAACATTGCCACGTTTGAGCAAGCCCAAAACATATTTGCAACTTGCAAGCGCAACATTTCCCATGAAAATGGCATAGTTGCCAGGACATTGCCACGTTTGAGCAAGCCCAAAACATTTTTGCAACTTGCAAGCGCAACATTTCTCATGAACATAGCATAGTTGCCAGGACATTGCCACGTTTGAGCAAACCCAAAACATTTTTGCAACTTGCAAGCGCAACATTTCTCATGAACATAGCATAGTTGCCAGGACATTGCCACGTTTGAGCAAACCCAAAACATTTTTGCAACTTGCAAGCGCAACATTTCTCATGAACATAGCATAGTTGCCAGGACATTTCCACGCTTGAGCAAGCCCAAAACATATTTGCAACTTGCAAGCACAACATTTCCCATGAAAATGGCATAGTTGCCAGGACATTGCCACGTTTGAGCAAGCCCAAAACATATTTGCAACTTGCAAGCGCAACATTTCCCATGAACATAGCATAGTTGCCAGAACATTGCCACGTTTGAGCACGCCCTAAACAACTTTACCGACTTGCGAGCACGATATTTCCTATAGAAACGGCATAGTTGCCAGAACATTGCCACGTTTGAGCACGCCCTAAACAACTTGACCGACTTGCGAGCACGATGCTTCCAAGGGAAACAGCAAAGTTGCCAGAAATGTGTTCACGTGTGAGGAAGCCTTTACTTACAACTGCGTCCGCAGAACACAGTGCATTCTCATTCCCTTCTCTCTCTCCTTCCGCAACTTTGTCCCTTCCCCTGCTGATAAACCCCCCTTCCCACCTGCCTCCCCCCTCAATCCCCCCCCCCTCCTCCCCCAGGGACTGGGTTGGCACTCTGCCCACGTGCCCTGGGGCGTCGCTCTCGCGAAGCGGCCCGCGCGCCCTTAGGCTGGGCAAGAGCGTGGGAAAGCCGCGCGCGCCGAGGATGGGGGGAGGGGGGGGAGGGGGATGGGCGATGGGGAACGGGAGGGTATGTGTGTGTGTGTGTGTGTGTGTGTGTGTGAATTCTGCCCTCTCCCCCTTCCCTCCTACGGAAAGCCCCTGCCCACCCCCACCCCGCTCACCCCCCCTCCCCCCTCCCCCGCCTGATTTAGCTCTGTGACAACGAAGATGGCATTCTAGCACATCCCAGCTGCGCCTCGCTTGCGCTGAACTCTGATTGGTCAGAATGGGGTTCAGCAGTCAGGTGCCATTCACATGGCGTCTGTAGCTCACTCAAACCAAATCCTTCTTCTCCTCTTCCTCCTCCTTGGGTGTCGGAGCTGCCATCACTACCTCGACTACCTCCTCTGCCTCTGCAGTTTGTATGTCTGCTGTTGCTGCTGCCTTTCCTCTTTTATCTGGTCATGTTTGGGGTTTTGTGCTCCTTCATTCGCATCATCTCCTGTTTCTGATCCTCGCCTTCCGCTTGTAATTTACTGAGTTTGTTGTTCTAATCGTGATCACCGTCGCCGTCATCGCCCTCCTGCTCCTCCTTCTCCTCGTAATTGTTGTCGACGTCGTAGTGGTGGTTTTCCCCCTCCTCGTCGTCCCCCTCCTCCTCCTCGTATCCCTCCCCCTCTCCTTCTCTTTGTCATTTCTTAACACAGTCTGCTTTTTCAGCAACCTATAGATGTAGTTTGATATTTTGTCAGCTTAGCCATTCACAGTCAGATGCCATTACGATGGTAACTTGCTGCAGTATCAAGGATGAATTGTTACTATTCTTTCACTATCTATCCTCTGGTCTTTTACTCCATACTAGGAAAGTTTGCACTTGTTTCGTCCTCTTACTCATCCGTCTTCCCTGGTAACGTGATGAACTAAAGTCAACAAAAGTATTGTCCTAATAAAACAGCTTTCAAGATATCACCAAACAGGAAGTCAACAGAATCTTGCAACTCAGACGTTGCAAACCCCACAGTCCTATCCTCCCTGTACAGACACTCCTCTCTGGCAGCCACTGCGTGGATTTAGCCTTGACCCTTGTCTCGAATTGGGGGACACCCGACAGCTACTTTTCGAAAGGAATTCATGTAGAGCTGCAGATGTAGAGTGAGATAGAGATAGAGGCAATTTCCATGCCCTTAATAGATGTATAAATGAAGAAGCTCCTAACCATATCTGAGATTAAAGGAGCTTATCTGCACTAGTTAGTTTTATGAATGGATAAATGAGATAGTGGAATTTTTCTCATATGTAGAGTAAGCGGAATTTTTCTCATGTGTGGAGTGCACCATACGGCTACTTACTCCAAGGCCTTCTTCAGTTGGAACCCGTGGTTTAGAAGCAACATCTGAAGACAAAGCGCTCTCTCTCTCTCTCTCTCTCTCTATCTCTCTCTCTTCCTCTCTCCCTCCCCTCTCCCCCCCCCCCCCCCCCCTCTCTCTCTGTGCGCGCGCACGCGTGTGTGTGTGTGTGTGAGTGTGTGTGTGTGTGAGTGTGTGTGTGTGTGTGTGTGTGTGTGTGTGTGTGTGAGCGTGTGAGTGTGTGACACCATTAGAGAGTTTTCTTTCAAACGCAGTCAGATGCTAAACACGCACACACACACTTACACACCATCATGTGTACTATATTCAAATATGTTCATAGCAAGGATATTAGCCATTCGTACAATGACTACTACATATCTTGTGAGGAAAAAAAAGGTCCTTTGTTAACTCTAGCGCGAGACAATCATTCTGCTGCGTCAAGGATTCCAGTGTGTACATGGTTCTTACGTTCGGGATTGCAATGTATGAACGTAAGAACTGTAAGATCACTTACAGACGCCCACACACGTACGTATGCACACATGAACACGCAAACACGCACGCACGCATGCACGCACGCTCACACGCACGCACGCATGCACACGTCCTACTTTCTGAGCCATTGCTCAGGGTTTCTGATGTGAGAGAGCTGAGACAACAAGTATATGTGGTGGAGCCAAGGTGATGTTGTGCCTGGTTGGTGATGCAGGCTCCTGGTCCGTTGATGTACAAGACAGGGAGGAGGCAAACCCGTGGCGTTTCGAGTATTATACTTGGATCAGTGGTCTCCCAAGAGACTGGTGGTGGTTGTCTCCCCCCAGATGGGATGGGGTCTCCCAAGAGACTGGTGGTGGTTGTCTCCCCCCAGATGGGATGGGGTCTCCCAAGAGACTGGTGGTGGTTGTCCCCCGGGTCTGCCGACAGTCCCTCCTTATCAAGAAAATCCGCGGACGTCAGGGGAGCCAGGCTTGGGATCGGCCCATTGGAGGAGGAGGAGGAGGAGGAGAGGAGATGGGATGGGATTAGACTAGACTAGATTAGGCTAGGCTAGGCTAGGCTAGGCTAGGCTAGGCTAGGCTAGGTTAGGCTAGGCTAGGCTAGGCTAGGCCAGGCCAGGCCAGGCTAGCCAGCCAGCCAGCCAGCCAGCCAGACAGACAGACAGACAGACAAATAGATAGAAAGATCTGAACTGAACTGAACTGAACTGAACTGACGATTCTATTGTAGGCCATACCAGCCCATTACAAAATGATTGGAAACGCGTTTAAGTGACTCGGAACGTATGTGCGTACATAACATCACTACTGGTCACCAGTGATGGGACGTAAGACGCGCGCAGACAAATGGGAAGAGTCTATCAGCGAATTATTTCCATGCAGTCCGTGCTTGCTGTCTAAGGCGTCACACCTCGCTCCGCCTACTCGGTCTGTCAACGTCGTCATCAGCCCTACCACGATGTCAAGAGGGTGATGGTGGGCGAACGTGGAACGCTATCGCTGTTGTGGACTTGCTACTAAAGGCCTTGTCGGTGGGTTCTGCAACTTGCTGTGGTACAGCAGGGAAAGCTCTGGGTGATGCCCGAGACTTTCGGATAATGTCTGCCTCATTACATGAAGCACAAGCAGCAGCAATGTCCTTTCTTAATTCCTTCACATCTTGCTTGCACTGTGACACATTTTCTTCGAACTGCTTTGCAAAGTTGTCGCTTGCTGCCCTGATGTCTTTAGTTGTCGCTTATCTGGGGGACGAAGTGCATACCATCGTGGTAACTGGTTAGCATGTTCTCTTGCATTCGCCGTGGCCAAGTAAGTGTATATATCAGGGAGGTCAAATGTCACAGCTGATGGGGTGGTGCATTCCATTTGGATTGTAGCCCGTGCATTTTGTGACACAAGAACGTTGGTCATTTTCAATAAGAACATCGCAAGAATAACGAAGCTCACCAAAAGCTCCAATTTTCTCTGCCCGTCGACGGTCTCGTCGCTGCTAGGACGGTGGTTTTCGCTTCCACGTTCCTCTGTTGCTGCTGTGGCAGACGGGCGATGGCTGACCATCCCGCTGCCTGAATCTCAGGACGGTCTTGCCTGGCTCGCCACCCATTTTCCATGACGACATTGCCTCGGTAGCTAGCATGGACGACAACGACGCTTCAACAGCTGTTGGAGAGCAGCGACGGACCGACGGACGGACGGACGGACGGACAGACAGAGACAGACAGAGACAGACATATAGCCAGAGAGATAGACATATAGTGAGAGAGAGAGATAAGCACAGAGACAGAGATACGCACAGAAAGAGAGAGAGATGAGCAGAGAGAGAGAGAGAGAGAGAGAGAGAGAGAGCCTTTATATTTGTACTAGTCTCAAGAAAACAACTAGGGACCTGAGTGTGTGACGTGTAAATGACTACTCACAAATCAGCCTTATCTTTTTGCAAGTGCAGAGTTGCCTGTCATTCCAAGCATCACATTTCTGCAGAAACCTGGATGCGGTCGGCCAGCCCTCACAGAGTGCCAAGAGAAATGCTCCCTGTCCATGACCTCATCGACCGAGATAGCTGTGTCAGTCTTCGTGAAAACATTGACAGTGTACTTGTGGATTGTGACAGGTAGGGAGGGGAAATCTGCTGCTTTTCTCATTAGCGGAAAAAATGGCATTCATCCCATCGTTACGGCTCCTCCTGGCAGAGAGGCGCGGAGGACAACTGCATGCTTGGATGGGGTCTGGCTGCGCCCTGTCATTAGAGAGTGTCAGAAGACGATTAGTCTCCACTGCCTTTCTCCAGACTGATATCAAGTTTGCTCAAATAATGACTGCCTCGGAAATCCAAAGTGATGAGTTTTCCAGTTTCCAGTCCTTGGTTTTTCTTGGCTGTTTTCCTTTGCCCAACTGCTGCGGATATTCACACAAAGGACCCCGCCGTGCCTACCTATACATGTAAAGATTGATTTCTTCAAGCTCTGTCTCCATGCCACAGATATTTCCAGATGGCAAAATAATGTCTTCAAAATACCGCAGTCATATGTGGACAAATACGCACTTCAAAGTGGGTAAATGGACAATCTTAGAATCCCATGCTGCACAAAATGATTTGCACTTCCATGATTTTTTCGAGTGCTCACACAATATCATTCTAGTGAATGGGCCAAATTTCAACTTGACGTGACAAGAACGAGAAAAATATATGCAAAGCCAGTTTTCGACAGAAGCTCCTCCACAAGATTCGACCAAATGTGTCTGCATGTTGCAGAAGTCACCATGAGTTATGCTTGTTTTGGGAGCTTATCTACTGGCATCATGCATAACCTTAACCAGTATTTTACTGATTTTATGGCAGCATAAACAAATAAAGTATGTCCACCTGTTTCTCCATATATCACAGTGTTGGGAGATCTTGCTTCTACTTTCAGGAATCGCTTACAGGTGAACATATTATGTACTTTTTCACGGTCCTTGAAGCCCCAGAATTCCGAACCGTACAGTAAGGAAAGTAGTATCTGAGCATTGAATAGTTTAAAGAATATAGATATGTTCAGGCTACGAATACGCCACATAATTTTCAATGCGTATAGTTTTCTTTTTGGCTTTGATAGGCTTGGTTTTCGAGAGCTGTACAAATGGACAGTTTTGTGGTAAAAACAAACCCCAAATACTTGTAAGAGTTAACCACCATCAGTGTTGTATTGCTGAGCCTCCACCTTTCAGCTTTTCCTTGAAGACTCCTCGTCGAAAAACCATTACCTTGGTTTTGTCAGTATTTATGGTGAAGCCAAGTGCTCTGGGCACCTGCAGATTGTCAATCTGGCACTGTAGTCCGGATGGAGTGGTTGACAAGAGCACTACGCCGTCAGCAAACAGAAGGGAGTAAATCTCTGGCCTACCAGGTAACATCTGTAGCCCATGTTTTCCGTGTTCGCGGACATAATCAGCCACTATTGAGATGTACAGAGAAAATATTGTCGCGCTCTCAGTTGCGCCCTGCTTTACGCCGACTGGGCATTCATCTAATTCTGACGACATCGAGCCCCATCTGATACATGCGTACACTGTTGTACATGGCTTTGAGCATGTTAATGAATTTGGCATGCTGTGAACCCGAGTCAGTATTGACTCTGGCACAGTTCGCAATGAATGCGTAAGAGACTTGACCCTTCGCGCTAAAAATAGTTCGTTCTGATACTATTTTTTCTCCACTTTTTACAGAAATCTTTCAGATGTCAAAACTTGTTTCCATTTCAAAACAAACATTTTATTTTATCGAATAAACGCTTGTTTATTGCCTCAACAAGGGTAAGATAAGAGTTGTGTGCGAAATAGTCTTAGAACTACTTTAACGACGTATATATGTCAGGGATCAGATCGGCTATCCCACAGGCCTCTCGTGTGACCTCCATCTGCATATATCGGACGAAACCTTCCATCACGTGATGTCAACTGGGCTAGAGACACTTTCGCCGGTAGGAGAAGTCTCTAGTGAACTAGAATGTGAATTTGGTTGATACTACATGTACTACTGCCTCAAGGAGTTGCCAAAGTAGCGCATGATTTACAGAGTCAAACGCGTTTCTGTAGTCCACAAAACAGAATAGAGCTTTCGTCTCCCAATACCAAAAACGTGTTTAACCGCTATGGAATGAAGCGTGAAAATGTGATCTATCGCTGAGTGGTCTCATCGGAATCCTGCTTGCTCTGTACCGATATTACTGTTTTCTTCCACCCATTTCTGGAGACGCCTGGTTAAAATAGGGAAAAAAACCACGTTGCTAAGTCTTCAAAGTAAGGCTATACCTCTATAGTTTTGGGGGTCTTGATTATCCCCTGCTTTGAAGATAGGCATCAACATGGCCTAGCTCCAGCATTTGGGAAAATACTGCTTCTCTTACATGGAATGGAATAGCGGATGGGTAACATTCAACTGCAAGCTATTTTGATGCAGTCTCCAGGTATTTCATCTAACCCTGGTGCCTTTTTGGTACTGAGATTTCTTATTACTAGAAAATCATCTTCTCTTGTACTTTTGGCATCAATTTCATCCATAACTACCTTTCTATATTGTGTTATATCAGGGAATGTCACCATTGTAGGTATAATTACTTGTTTAAATATATTTTGGAAGCAGTTTCTCCACGTTTCTAGTGTAATTGCTGGCTGGAGGAGGAGGAGGAGGAGGAGGAGGAGGAGGAGGAGGAGGAGGAGGAGGAGGAGGAGGAGGAGGAGGAGGAGGAGGGGAAGGGAGAGGGGAAGGGGGAGGGGGAGGAGGAGTAGGAGTAGGAGGAGGAGGAGGAGGAGGAGGAGGAGGAGGAGGGAGTCGCAGGAGGAGGAGGAGCAGGAGGACGAAGAGGAGGTGGAGCAGGAGGAGGAGAAGCAGCAGGAGGAGGAGCTGTACGAAATACTTTACAAGCCCAGTAGGATTGAAACAGAGCCCGCAGTTTATCACCACCACTTTTTTTCCTAGTTGACTGATAAAACGACAGAGGAAATCATTAAGTGTGAAAAATATGGCATGGAGTTCATGGCCGACGTTAAACATTTATTTGTGTTAATTTTCGTAACAGACGTAGCATTGCTGTCAGACACAGTAGTAGGTCTGCAAAACCGTCTAGACGTCCTTCAAAGAAAAGCAAAGGAACTTAGTCTGATAATTAACACTGAAAAATCGAAGTGGTAGGTTTCCGTCCAGTTGGTCGTTTGGCCAGAAATGAGAAATGAAATAGTGGTGGCCACTGCCTCGAAGATGTTAATTTATACAAATATGTGGGACTGGTTTAAACAACAACAAAAAAGCACACATGCGAGCCTCAAAGATATCGCTAAGAGAGCCGAAGAAGGAAATATCCAAATAACGAGGACACCAAGAAAGATCATATGTATGTCCTTTGAAAGAAAGGTTTGCGGAACTGTTTGATTCGCAGATTGGACCAATGTTACTACATGTTTCTGAGGTTTGGGAATTACAGAGCTGTGAAACAATTAAGTATGTACATCTATTTTCCATTAAGATGTTCCTGAATATTTCCAAATACACCCCAAACGCTTTTGTGTATGGTGAAACAGGAAGATTTCAGTGTACCTGTTTGCCACACTTAGAAGTGTTAAATAGTGGTTCCGTGTTACAAAAATGCCTCCTTCACGACTGCCCCGTGAAGTAAATGAAATGACGCTTGCAAGAGAGAGTTCTAACAACAGGTGCGCCAGAATAAAAGCTGTGCTGTTAAAGTACCGAATGGAAAGTGTATGGTAGACCGAGTCAGTAACAACTGAAAGAGAGTTTCTCTTCACACTCCGAGGAAGGGTGAAAACTGATTCTGACAAGACGCGGAGATACTGTATTCATGCAAGTAGTAGATGCTCACTGTATTTTACTTTCAAAAATGTTAGATGCCTAGGGAACTGTATTAAAGACAGTAAATAAACGTATGTATATTCCAAAATTGTTTTATATATTTCAGACTGGGTGTAAGTGACATAATGGTACGCAAACATAGATACTACAGCAACGGTGATATTATTTGTTCATTGTGTATAGAAGCAGAGGAAGGTGAGGTACAATTCTTACTTCAATCTCCTGTCTACGAAGATATCCATATGACTTATTTACCAGTTGCAAACAGGACTCCAAATGAAAACACTTTTGTACATTTGCTATCAAGTGTCAGTGAATCGGTAACGTGGGCTGTCTGTCAGTATTTGATTCATGCTTTTAACGCCGTATCACCGATCTGTCTGTTATGTCTGAAAGATGAAGTGATGCAACAGTTACATGCACAATGTAACGGGCCTGAGGCCTGACAATGAATTTATTTCCTTCGTACCGAGGAAACTGCGCCCAACGATTTCATGATGCATGATGAATTCCTAACCCCATGTCGAATAAGCGACAGCGCAAATATTGACGTCATCATGTACGTTGCAAAATGTGCTCGAAATCCTTTAAGTTACTTGTTCTACCGACGAAGCATGAAAACTTTCTAACGCTGTCTTGTATTACTTGTCTCAGAGAAAACGTTCTTCTTCTATCGTCTGACATACACCGTTTCCTGTTCAAAAATGCTTTAATCAAGAGTTCCTCACAGTCGGAGAAAGGTTGCTGCTTCGTCCTTGAGGCGCTGATGAAGCTCTCACGCCAATTGCTCCGCTACTCACTCCCACCTCAAAGACCTTGCCACCAAGGCTGTGTTGTTCTTGGCGGCAAAGTTCCCTCAACGTTACGTCGAAGGAGCGTGAAGCCATGCCTGGTTGTTCGTTATTTCTGCACGTCTGCTTTCGTCCTGCAGCCAACCGTGATCGAGCTACCCAGCAAAGAGAAACCTGACCTCATTACGCCTGCTGGAAGCTCATGTCTTCCGCTAGGGACTAACCTTCAGTACAAAAAAGTGACCACACAGTGCTCATACAATCTTGACCCTGGACCTTTCCACGTAGCCCAGCTCACAGATCCTATGAGCGTCACCTGTGCAGTAGAAAACCACATGTGTAGAGGGTACTGCCACTTCTTTCATTCAATCAACGATCTTTCAAAGACAGTTTTTCACGTTCTAATGCCTTATACACGTTCCTGAAAACACATGACTGAACAGTATCACGGCAAAGACCTGGGGTGCAACCCTTTCTTGCAGAGCAACATGGGCATAAGTCAGAGCAGGAAAGAGCCATTACATTCCGCAGCATTCCACTGTATTCCGACATTGTTTACATAGAAACAAAAACCAGCATGACAAATTGTTCTCCATATGGCGCATTCGATTTGATCTGATATTTTTATATTCCTGTGCAGGAATTCCGAATAAGTATGTTTCGTTCTTGACCGTATCTAGGTGAGTGATTAACACATGTCATCTATCTGTGAAAATAACAGCATCCCTTATGGTAAAGGTTAACCTATGATGATTGTTAGGTGAAGTCACAAGGACTCTAATTTAAACATATGAAAAAGTCAACACTATGGAGAGACAGGTTGGCTAAGATGGGCATAGACTACTGCAAGTTAAGATGAGCAAAGACTACTGCAAGCTAAGATGAGCAAAGACTACTGCAAGCTAAGATGAGCAAAGACTACTGCAAGCTAAGATGAGCAAAGACTACTGCAAGCTAAGATGAGCAAAGACTACTGCAAGCTAAGATGAGCAAAGACTACTGCAAGCTAAGATGAGCAAAGACTACTGCAAGCTAAGATGAGCAAAGACTACTGCAAGCTAAGATGAGCAAAGACTACTGCAAGCTAAGATGAGCAAAGACTACTGCAAGCTAAGATGAGCATATATTACTGCAAGCTAAGATGAGCAAAGACTACTGCAAGCTAAGATGAGCAAAGACTACTGCAAGCTAAGATGAGCAAAGATTACTGCAAGCTAAGATGAGCAAAGACTACTGCAAGCTAAGATGAGCAAAGACTACTGCAAGCTAAGATGAGCAAAGACTTCTGCAAGCTAAGATGAGCAAAGACTACTGCAAGCTAAGATGAGCAAAGACTACTGCAAGCTAAGATGAGCATAGACTACTGCAAGCTAAGATGAGCAAAGACTACTGCAAGTAGCTAAGATGAGCAAAGACTACTGCAAGCTAAGATGAGCATAGACTACTGCAAGCTAAGATGAGCAAAGACTACTGCAAGCTAAGATGAGCAAAGACTACTGCAAGCAGCTAAGATGAGCAAAGACTACTGCAAGCTAAGATGAGCTAAGACTACTGCAAGCTAAGATGAGCAAAGAATACTGCAAGCAGCTAAGATGAGCAAAGACTACTGCAAGCTAAGATGAGCTAAGACTACTGCAAGCTAAGATGAGCAAAGAATACTGCAAGCAGCTAAGATGAGCAAAGACTACTGCAAGCTAAGATGAGCAAAGACTACTGCAAGCTAAGATGAGCTAAGACTACTGCAAGCTAAGATGAGCAAAGACTACTGCAAGTTAAGATGAGCAAAGACTACTGCAAGCTAAGATGAGCAAAGACTACTGCAAGTTAAGATGAGCAAAGACAACTGCAAGCTAAGATGAGCAAAGACTACTGCAAGCTAAAATGAGCATAGACTACTGAAAGCTAAGATGAGCATAGACTACTGCAAGTTAAGATGAGCGTAGACTACTGCAAATTAAGATAAACATAAACTATAGACAACTGCAAGCTAAAATAAGCAAAGACTACTGCAAGCTAAGATGAGCAAAGACTACTGCAAGCTAAGATGAGCAAATACTACTGCAAGCTAAGATGAGCAAAGACTACGGCAAGCTAAGATGAGCAAAGACTACTGCAAGCTAAGATGAGCAAAGACTACGGCAAGCTAAGATGAGCATAGACTACTGCAAGCTAAGATGAGCAAAGACTACTGCAAGCTAAGATGAGCAAAGATTACTGCAAGCTAAGATGAGCAAAGACTACTGCAAGCTAAGATAAGCATAGACTACTGCAAGTAGCTAAGATGAGCATAGACTACTGCAAGTTAAGATGAGCATAGACATTAGACAACTGCGAGCTAAGATAATCAAAGACTACTGCAAGCTAAGATGAGCAAAGACTACTGTAAGCTAAGATGAGCAAAGCCTACTGCAAGCTAAGATGAGCAAAGACTACTGCAAGCTAAGATGAGCAAAGACTACGGCAAGCTGTTGATCCTTTGCGGCGTTCATGTGGTGTGAAGCGCTCCGCTGCTGGGGGCGGAGTGTTCTGAACTCGTGACGTAGCCGAACTGTCGTTATTTGTGGTATGTGGATGCATGTACTCAAACACGGAGTTTGACTGTCACAACATGTTTACGCCGCGTATTCCATGCGTGCATGGATGCACCTCATCCCTCGCTGAGGATGGCCTTGGCATTCCCAGATTCAAGGACGCTCGATCCCGGACTAGCCTGCTGCGCCTCGTAGGGCCAGGAACCTTGAAAGAGGAAGCCAGGCGAGAAGGAATTGCTATGATGAAGCAGTCATTCAGAATGAAGGAGCAGCAGAAGGATGGAAGTACCCTTGGCACCATGAGCAGCTGCTGCCTTCATGGCCAACCTCTTGCAGTGTCAGCGTTGCGGAATCGGGTGTTGGGTGGAAGCACTTCACAAGACTCAAGTGTCGAATGCCTCAGCGAGGGAGGTGGAGATAAGGTAAACTCATAGAAAAAGAACGACGGATATATGTGAAACGCGCACAGGTTG
Organism: Theodoxus fluviatilis; assembly: GCA_034096865.1. NCBI lineage: Eukaryota > Metazoa > Mollusca > Gastropoda > Cycloneritida > Neritidae > Theodoxus > Theodoxus fluviatilis. Next base: position 11,992 of record JAWQFJ010017022.1, on the reverse strand, counting down.
TCAAAGAGCGAATAGACGATAAGATTGCAAAAAGTTCTTTGCTGAAACTTAGTTGGCGATACATGCACGCTGAGAGTAAAGGTCATATATATTTCTTTTACCGTTTGTAAGCGGAAGTGACCGTAGTAAGGAGCCTAATAATATTAAGCAAGGAAAAAGGTATGTAAGCATGTAGGTTATACAACATTTTCTTACATAATTTTATATAAAATATAACTGGTTCTGTACATTTTAGATAATTCATCACAGAGCATTGTCGCCAGTCGATTTTCATTGAAGACGCGAGTGGCACCGACGGTGACATTGCAGCCCAAACTTTGCCGCGCAGACTCTGTGCAAACAAAGCAGACTAGGGCCGCGTTCATATAGATTGGTGCTGCAATGTGTCAGTTTCACACACTTCTTTTGTTAACTAGAGCAAGCAGACGTAGATCCTGGAAATCTGTTACTCTCTAAGGGTTGCTCTCCGAATGCTGCACTCGGTGATCAGTTTTTTCCAAACTGTCGGAATGCCACATGCCTTCATTGATATTTGATGACAGTCTTTGCTTCACGTGCAGGACCCTGCAGCCTTTCGTTTCCATTGACGAACTCAGAATAGAAGACGGCGTGATCAGACTCGAAGAAAACGGTTTTGTCAAATAGACTTAATATATACTCATAATATTAATTCGCATGACCGAGTTGTATACCGTATTGCAAACTCTATGCAATCTTGATTAGACTGTGCGCTGCATTACGCCTCGAGAGATCGCGCATCTCAGCACTGTATCATGCGAACACTCTAATCCAACAGGCTGGCCAAGTTTCCCTCCTTTGGGCCTAGAAGGGCAGACCTGTGCAGATAAACTCCATGAACCTGCGATTTGACGACCGCGTTTACAGTCAGGATGCTGCTGAGGGGCGAGCATAGCGGAAAATTCTTCAGAAGCTTGTAAACATTGAATACCAAAGCTATTTTAATGTTTGAAAATGTAATGCGAGCATTACAATAGATTAGAGGAAAAATAGAAGCATCGCTCTGTACTCTTGAGGCCTATGATTCCAGTCAAAGCTGTCCATTATGAGCTACTAAGAAAACGCCCAGAAAATCTTTACCCGTGGTTTTTAGCTGATAAACACTGTGGTTCTCAGCAGCCCCGTGGTTAGAGCAATAGGACCTCACCGAAAGGTCATAGGTTTCGAAACCGCCTGAGGCCGTAAAGCTAATTTTTGTCCTTTGCAAGAATCGATTCTCTAATGCAAATATCCGTGGTGAAAACCCGAGCAGTTCCGTGGCCATTGCTTCCTGTCGTGCCATGCCGACGGTTGCAGTCCCAATTCCCCTGAGTTACAGCACCTCTTAAAGCTTCCTTCGCCTCCGTTCATTTTGATAGCAATCGAAATGTCATAGAAGTACGAGAATACGACAGCATGACCTATAAAATGTGGTTTAAAAATGCACATTCCTAATCAGCTTGTGCTTGCGCGCAGCGCATTCGGTCGGAATGCTTAAAAGCCCTGGGTGTTCTGGCAAAATGAGAAACTATTACTTGGCGCTAGTCATCAAACGATCTCTATCTAGCAGGCTGGTGTCATAGTCACCATAGCAAATGTGATTCAACTACGTGGATCTCTGCATGCGCATTTCCTAAACTCGATGGTTCCGATTGGAATCTTGTTATTGGTACATAACGACAGAGCTTGTGAAAGAGAGAAGTGCTTTTACGAGGTTCCACGGAGTTAAAACTGCAAAATATTCTTGATAGCCATGTAACAAAAAATAAATCATAGGGTTTGCAACAACATCCACTCACCCATCCGCTCTCGTGTGTGTGTGTGTGTGTGTGTGTGTGTTAGAGAGTGAGAGAGAGAGAGAGAGAGAGAGAGAGAGAGAGAGAGAGAGAGAGAGAGAGAGAGAGAGAGAGAGCAAAACACAGTTCATGTATCACCTAAAGTGTAAAATTTCGCACTTCACTCGACGAGTCTTTGAATGTAGGTGGTTCGTGGGTATACATTACGTCTTTGATCCAGCTTTCTATCTGCAGGTACTGATGTGCAAATTGAAGGCAACTTGCACTCTCAACACAAGATCTGACCATGCACACGCACATCGATCAACTGGTGGTTGCGGGCAAATCTGGCTGAGTGTTTTAGATCACTTTCCAGGAACAGTCTGGGTATCAGCTGCCGATTCTTGTAACTACTCGGCCTACAGTCACAAGCCAATTCCACCACCACTTTGTATCAACATTCTTCACCCTCCCTAGCGTCGTTCAACTCTTTTTCGTCTTCCAACGAGCCTCATCCTCTCTCCGCCTGCACCCCCCTCAGACTGAGAGACGAGACGAGACGAGACGAGACGAGACAAGACAAGACGAGACGAGACAAGACAAGACAAGACAAGACAAGACAAGACAAGCAGAATAGAACTATGCAAACTTTGTTGCCAAGGCCATCGGCCCATTTCAATAACAATTATTTTGACATAATCATAATATCATCAAAAATCGCATGTGCCATGGGTCAACTTGCAGATCTCACATAGTGACAGAGGATGAATTTGATTCATCAACCAATTTATCATCGCCGAACTTAAGTTCCTTATATATATATATATATATATATATATATATATATATATATATATAGAGAGAGAGAGAGAGAGAGAGAGAGAGAGAGAGAGAGAGAGAGAGAGAGAGAGAGAGAGAGAGAGAGAGAGAGAGAGATCATTAACGTCTTGCTTGTCTCTCAGCATCCTTTATTGCTTACTCATTTACTATATTTTATACCTTGGTTTTATTGGATCAGAGTCTTGCACTACTGAAGTACATATACTCGAGGTTGGTCGTTTATCCACGATGTGTTTCATAGATTTATTTCTTAAGGGAATATGGGCAAGGCAGTTCAACAGAAATTGGTCCTTATTTTCTCTCTGTCGGCAGAATACACGTACATGTATGTATCTCCTATTTGTTATCAACTCGTTCATTCCAAATCAAAATGGAATACGTGAGTACTGACATTCATACAGTAGACTTGAGTGAGATCGTCCTCCAAGCAGATTTCATTTTTAAAGGATGAGTACCATTTATGTCTTTTACTACTTTTGTTATTTTCACTTCCCTCTTGAAGATAGCAGTATCGTAGTCTTTGTTTGAAGTAACGTATAGAGCATATTCCATTCCCCACACTTCCATTCATTCAAATATATCCGAATCCGAAACTTAATTGGCAGAGTCCAATTTCTACCTTACGAAATCGTAGAATGGCATAGTATTAGGTAGGATTGTTTGGGTAGTCTGTTAGTATTCATCATACTCAGCCTGACCCAATGTTCATAGCACGCACATAGCTGTTAAGGTAAAGAGAAAATCTTCCCAGATCCCCATCTATCATCTCGCTAGGTGTCCTATGGTCAAACCCAAGAAACATTTATGGGCAAATACATGTACTTTTCGATAGTGGAGTGTCTTTCGAGACCCCAAATTTCTGCTCCATAGAGCAGTGACAGTTGCATCTGCACATCAAGCAGTCTTTTAAATACAGCAGGTTTTATACATTTCAGGCGTCAAATTATCAAAACACGCAACATTTTCTGTTTTGCTTTGACTGATATACCATTGAGAGCAGTTTTAACGGACAATTTTGTAGTATTAGCATAACATAAATACTTGAACGGATTGATTACCTCTAATCTTGTACTTTCCAGGTACCAGTTGTCGCTTTTGGCCAGATGGCCACCCTTCCTAAACGCCATGATTTTGATCTTTTCTGTATCTATCCTAAAACCTTAGGTTTTGGGTACATAAATGAGGCTGTCATACTGATTGTGCAGTCCAACTCCTGAGGCCTACAGAAGGACCACATCATCAGCGAATAACAATAGGAAAATGTTGATTCTGCCTGGTAGCAATTGCACCCCATGCTTTCCCTTTTCTCGTACATAATTTGCCACGACACCTACATGTAAGGTTAAAAACTAAAGGGCTTTGGAAGACATTTAGCTTTCACGCGAACTGAACATTTAAACATGGTCGAGAACATGTGGCGCCACCTAATACATGTCTGTACCTCAGTAAATATGCCCTTTAACACTACTTCGTTGAGATTTAGCATCCTTTAACACTCTCCACAACGTTGTACGGTTTCCAGAATCAAAGGCCTTGTTATTGTAAACAAATCCGACGCATTACCTTCCTCGCCCATCTCCATATAGATGTTTTAGAATCATAGCATACAGCGTAAACATATTATATACTGTTGAACGTTGAAGCCCGCGTGCTCAACACAGATTTTGTTCTCAAGTTCCATTTAAACGCGTACGAATCTGGTTAGGATAGCTGCAAACATTTTACTTAAGGCACACCCCATACCTCTGTAGTTGTTAGTTCCCTCTGAATGGGAACAATGATCATACGAGATCAAGACTCAAGAAATTCATGTGATTTAAGTTTCACGTTGAAAAGTTTGGTTAGAAATGGAAATCATTTTCCGGATGCTACTTTAAGAC
>JAWQFJ010017022.1:0-2500 GCA_034096865.1 Theodoxus fluviatilis | reverse complement strand
CTCTCTCGTCCGTGTGTTATGGCGGTCCTGCATGTACATGTACATTACGACGAATATGCCAGTTGCTTCGAAGATGAGACCGCAGCCCTAACTCAGTTTCACAGGCCCTATTCACTCACTCACTCACTTGTCCCGTAGTCTGGACGACCGTTGGGGCACCCAGATGATCTGGCAACCAGCTCTCTCCATTCCTCTCGCCTCTCGGACTGTCTCAAGGCTTCGCTAAGCCTCATCCCTGTCCACTCTGAGACGTTGTCCTCCCATCTTTTCCTTTGTCTGCCTCTCCTCCTCCCTCCTTTTACTGTGCCTTGTAGCACAGTCTTGGCAAGCCCTGACGATCGTGAGACGTGCCCATACCACTTTAGTTTGCGTCTTTTCACAGTGGTCAGTAGTTCTTCATGGGGCCCGATGGCTTGCCTGATTCTGTTTCGGACTTCCTCGTTTGTGATGCGGTCCTTGTAGGAGATGCCGAGGAGTCGTCGAAAGCATCTCATTTCCATGGCCTGTATCCTTCTCTCCAAGTCAGCTGTTAGTGTCCATGACTCACAGGCATACAAAAATATGGACATGACCAGGGCGCGCATCAGTCTGATCTTTGAGCTGAGGGCTATGTTCCTGTCCTTCCAGATGGTCTTGAGTTTTGTGAGTGCTGCTGTGGTCTGAGCAATTCTGGCGAGTATTTCAGGTTTGGATCCTGCATCTGTGACAATTGCTCCCAGGTATTTGAAGCTGTTGACGGTTTCCAGTTTCTCGCCACATGCCTTGATGTCAGTGCTGATGCCGTTGGTGTTGTTGGTCATCAGTTTGGTCTTCTCTGCACTGATCTGCATGCCAAATTTTTGGAGGTTGTGTCTAAGCGCTCCACTAAGTTCTCCAGCTCTTTTTCACTTCCGGCCAGGCCATCTATGTCGTCAGCAAAACGTAAGTTTGTGATTGTTCTGCCGCCAATGCTGACTGTCCCCTCGTGGTCTTTTAGGGCGTCAGTCATTATTCTTTCCAGGAAGATGTTGAAGAGGGTGGGAGAGAGCAAACAGCCTTGTCTCACTCCGACTGTGGTTTTGAACCAGTCCCCAATGCTGCTGTTGAAGTATACGGCACTTGTGGCATTGTCATACAAGTGTTCTATGACTCTGATCAGGTTGGCGTTGATGTTGTACAGCCTCATGGTAGCCCACAATCCTGAATGCTATACCCTGTCTAAAGCCTTCTTAAAGTCCACGAAGACGTGGTAGAGGTCCTGTTGGTGTTGTAGGTACCTCTCGCACAGTATCATGAGGTTGAAGATGTGCTCCATTGTACTGCGCTCTTGTCTGAAGCCTGCCTGTTCTTCAGCGATAATCTTCTCTGCTTGTGGCTTCAGTCTATTCAGTAAAATCTTCAGCATGACTTTGTTCGGGCGGCTGATGAGGCTGATAGTTCTGTAGTTCTGGCATAGCTGTAAGTTGCCTTTCTTGGGGAGGGTGATGATGAGGGACTGCGTCCATGGTGTGGGCCACTCCCCCGTCTGCCAGATCTTGTTGCAGATGGTCAGTAAACCACTGATCATCTCTTCCCCCCTGCTTGCACCAGCTCTCCTGGGATGTTGTCCACTCCCGCTGACTTCCCCTTCTTCAGCGATTTCATTGCTGCTTCTACTTCTACACGAAGGATGGGGTGGTCGTCGTTGTTGGTCGCTGGAGGGACAGTCCGTACCTCTGGGTCTCCAGTGGTTCTGTAGTTGTAGATTTCTGAGCAGCATTCTGTCCACCTCTTTAAGATGTCTTGTTCTTCCGTCAGACACTTTCCGTCCTTGTCTTGTATTGTGGTGGTTCGCCCTTGCTTTGTGCTGGTCAGATCTTTCACCAGCTGGTAGGCTTTTTTGCTGTTGTTGTTCTACAGGCTCCCATCAATGTCTTGACACTGTTCTTCAATCCAGTTCTCCTTGGCCTTTTTCATGCTTTTCTTGATTTTTTTTTGGTTGACTGTTGGCCCTGTTACAACACAAGAAATACGACGGCTTACCCAACTCAATGGACGCTACGTGCGCAATGTTTGTAGGCTTTGCTTGCTATCAATGGACGTTGATCCTTGAAGTTCAAAGACACTACAAAATAAAATGGCAAGAAACTCCCAATGGAGCAAGGTAACGGTCGGTCTTCAGAGGATGAGCTCTGATGGATGCTTGGGTTAGATTTTGGCGGATACTTCAGTGACGTCAAAGATGAGACTGCAGCCCGAAATCATATGCGCAGAGCGTATAGCTATGAGGTCAGACTACTGCTGCATTGCGCCGTTTTCAAAGGCATCTTTTGTTGTATAAGAGCAAACAATCGTTGATCATCGAAACTTTTGTCTCTTTCCTCAAATGTCTGCTCTCCAGGAGGTACAATTGCTGACCTGGCTACATCAACGCCGCAAGTCTTCAAGGATGTTCTAAGGCAGTCATTGTAGCGCTCAAGGAGTCCCAAGCCCTTTAATTTCCCTTAACGAGCTCTGAGAGAAATCTTACTTTAGCAACCTG
>JAWQFJ010017021.1:10000-15000 GCA_034096865.1 Theodoxus fluviatilis | reverse complement strand
TCAGCCCGTGATCACGCTGACCTCATGACAGTTGTAAGCGAAAAAGCGAGTTGTAAGCGTAATATCATTGAAAATTCAAGCTCTAAATCTAATATCAGTTAGCACGCATTAAAAAAAATCACATCTACGCTTACAACTCGCTTTTTCGCTTACAACTGTCATGAGGTCAGCGCGTGATCACGGGCTGACCTCATGACAAGCTGGCCAATGAGATGCAAGGAACGAAACGGCCATCTCTTTCCGTGGTTTTCATTGGTTCGAACACTGGAGTTGTAAGCGAAAAAGAACTTGTGTAATATCGAAAATTCAAGCTCTAAACCTAATATCAGCTAGCACGCATTTAAAAAAAAATCACATTTAAGTAAACCAGCCAGCCTAGTACTGTGAACAGATTTGAAAGCGACAGCAAGAAAACAATTAAAAAAACCTCGAACACTCAGGTCTAATCTAAGCGAAAGAACTTGTCACTGTGTACCAACCAAGCCCCTTGGAGCCGACGCGCCGCCAAGCGGCGGCAAGGGAGATAATTTCCAAAAAAGTCGCTCATTGGCTGCGCTCGATTTGTCCGCCTGAATCCGCCGGCGGGCGAGACGGGGCACCGGCGGTTTTTTTTGTTGCGCTCGATTTCTTCAGGTCACATGACCGGCGGATCACCCGGCCCACCGCCGGGTCCGCCCTCAGGTTTTCTAAGGCGAACGAAGATCCAAGATGGCGACGACCAGACTAGGGTTTATGTTTTGTGACGCTTCGACACTGAAAATATTCGATAATTCGTTCTCCGCTGACTCATGTGTGCCTTAATTTGTCACCTCGCTGCAATCTCCGCTGGACAATTGAAGTAGATTACGATTTTTTTCTTTATTGTGTGCACGATGTGTGGTTGACGGTGAGAAATCCTGCATTAAGTTCGAATTGACAATTCTCTCGCAAAGGGACGTAACTCTACATTCTGACCTCCCTTTGCGTAAAGGAAAATCGCTCGAGTGCGCCGTCTTAGTGTATATATAGGGTCTTTGACTGCAGTAGGCTCAGGAGTCACTTATCAGGGCATAGGTAGTGGTAATGAAAATGTTCAATTTACACAATAACCTCAAACCTTACCATAAACCAAGAAGACAGCACATTTAGTCATCATCGCTACCGCTGTCTATAGTAACTTGCAAACACCACAATTGTGCCGCATCAGCCGAAAGCGCTCGATTTACACGAAAGCTGTCGAATCGCCGCTCACGTCACGGGGACTGCCGGTCACGTGGCGGCAGACCGCCGCGGCCGGATTCCGGCGGTTAAATCGAGCGCAGCCAGTGTTTGCCTCATTCTGCACAGTTCGCAATGAATGCGCAATAGACTTGACCCTTCACATTACAGCATTGCGCCAAAAATAATTCGTACTGATACTTTTTCCTCCACTTTTTACAGAAATCCTTCAGATATAAAAATTGTTTCCATTTCAACACAAACATTTTATTTTATCGAATAAACACTTGTGTTGCAAAAACCTACGTGTTACGGGAAAGGGAACCAGTGTTACAGAAAGTTTGTCAGTGACTATAACCTCTCTGATGCCTCCAGACTCCAGTGTCACTGCTCGGTGGTAGGCCTACGACGTTTTGTGCACGTGGTCTGCTGGACTCACGGTTTGTCCCAGCTTGCGCCAGGAAAGTATGAAGCAGGATTCGGGATTGTGTTTACTTACAGGATGATCTTTATTCCAGGACTTGGCATAGCTTACAGCAATGGCGAGTGCGCTTCAACACACACCAACAGCCCCACACGCTCTCACTTGTCTAGTCCTTTCCAGTGGCGCTCTCACTGACTCTCAATAACATCAAAGATTATAGGTAACCTATAATCTTTGATAACATGGACATTGTATATATAGTGCTTGCGTGGGTTAGATACTATTTCCCATCGATCCCCTCTGTTTCTGCCCTCGGGGACCAACCAGAATGCCAGTTACTTACGTTACAGCAATATATAGGAAGTTAGGGAGGCTTGAAGCCTCCACCCCGGCCCCTCCCCACAAACAAAGAGCAGAGGTCGCGTCTACCCCTCCCTTACTATTGACTGCTGAATCATCCGGACCCCTTTGTCACCTCTGTTTGTCTTGGGAGACAAAGAAAGGTGCGCGTCTCTACCGCGCTGCAAGCACGTTTTAACACTACACATTCTTTCATAAACAATCTACACCCACAAACACAAGCAATTCTACACAATTCCTTAGCTACCCATAGTCTACAAAATCCCTTCACATTCTTCCGCAACACTTGTTTATTGCCTCAACAAGGGTATGTTAAGAGTTTTGTGCTAAATAGTCTTAGAACTACTTTAACGGCGTAAGTCAGGGAGCAGATCGGCTATACCACAAGCCTCTCGTGTGACCCCCATTTGCATATTTCGGACGAAAGTCTTCCATCACGTGATGTCAACTGGGCTAGAGACACTTTCGCCGGTAGGCGAAGTTTCTAGTAAACTAGAATGTGTTTGCCTCTCATCCCGTGCAAGTCTATTATCTTGATCTTGTGTGAATGTGCTTGAGTTAGAGTGTATGCGCTTGTCTTCAGGTTCTATGGATACTTTACAGAGGAATGTTACATTTTAAAACTTACACACATTCTCACACACACACGCACACACATACACACACACACACATACACATACACACACACACACACACACACACACACACACACACACACACACAAGTCGACGCAGAGCGTAACTGCGTTTAATACACGTGAAGAATATGAAAGTAGATGGCGGCTGTTAAAAAAATTCTGACCAAAATAAAGCGCGTCGTCGGCAGGATTCGAACCTGCGCGGGGAGACCCCAATGGATTTCGAGTCCATCGCCTTAACCACTCGGCCACGGCGACTGCATACACCATACGTACATGTGCATGTTTTACCAATTGCTTTACCTAAGTAACAAGGTATGATTCCTATCTATATTCAAGTTTCATCGGCTCAACATGTTTCATTTCATCCAAAGGGACGTAACTCTCTTTCTAGTGCCACTTTCTCGGGCTAGTTGTCTGTCTGTCCGTCCGTCCGTCCGTCTGTCTGTATGTCTGTCTGTCTGTCTGTCTGTCTGTCTGTCTGTCTGTCTGTCTGTCTGTCTGTCTGTCTGTCTGTCTGTCTGTCTGTCTGTCTGTCTGTCCGTCTGTCCGTCTGTCCGTCTGTCCGTCTGTCCGTCTGTCTGTCTGTCCGTCTGTCCGTCTGTCCGTCTGTCCGTCTGTCTGTCCGTCTGTCCGTCTGTCCGTATGACCGTCTGTCCGTCTGACCGTCCGTCCGTCCGTCCGTCCGTCTCTCTGTCTGTCTGTCTGTCTGTCTGTCTGTCTGTCTGTCTGTCTGTCTGTCTGTCTGTCTGTCTGTCTGTCTGTCTGTCTGTCTGTCTGTCTGTCTGTCTGTCTGTCTGTCTGTCTGTCAGTTTAGTCTGTCTGTCTGTCTGTCTGTCTGTCTGTCTGTCTGTCTGTCTGTCTGTCTGTCTGTCTGTCTGTCTGTCTGTCTGTCTGTCTCTGCATGCCTGCCTCTCCGTCCGTCCGTCCGTCCGTCCGTCCGTCCGTCCGTCCGTCCGTCTGTCTGTCTGTCTGTCTGTCTGTCTGTCTGTCTGTCTGTCTGTCTGTCTGTCTGTCTGTCTGTCTGTCTGTCTGTCTGTCTGGTATGTCTGTCTGTCTGTCTGTCTGTCTGTCTCTCTGTCCGTCCGTCCGTTCGTCTGTCCATCTGTCTGTCTGTCCGTCTTTCTGTCCGTCTCTCTGTCAGTCCGTCTGTCCGTCTGACCGTCTGTCCGTCTGTCCGTCCGTCCCTCCGTGCGTCCGTCCCTCCGTCCGTCCGTCCGTCCGTCTGTCTGTCTGTCTGTCTGTCTGTCTGTCTGTCTGTCTGTCTGTCTGTCTGTCTGTCTGTCTGTCTGTCTGTCTGTCTGTCTGTCTGTCTGTCTGTCCGTGCGTCCGTCTGTCCTTCCGTCCGTCCGACGTCTAAATATACCTCTGTTGTTTGAAGAGAGTCTGTTGGAATCGGACCACTGACGACTTTGCATATTAAGAAGCACTGAAGTCAACTTTTCGAAAGAGCTGAATTTAGTAATTAACTCTCGTTTAATGCTTTTTATTTCTTTACGCCAATGTCTGGATACAATACCAGCAACAAATTGAAAATAAAATGTCCTAGAGTGAGCACTTTCATTTCTCAAACACAGCTGCTTCTGTACTACATCGCCCACAAGGCAGCCTTGACGAGGTCCTTGTAGCGCTTCGAGAGAACGTTCACGACACCAAGTAAGAGTATTATGGCAAATCCTCTTTTTCGTGTTAAATCACTTGAGGATCCGGAGAGACGCCCCATGCAGTTGAAGGGTCTTGTGGGTGAAGGGAAAGCTTCACTGCGTCCCGCTAGAGCCTTAGGCGGATCACCTTAACCTGCAGCCCATCATCCGCATATTCTGAAAGGAGGTCGCCGTTACCAGCCCTGTCACAGAGGCGTACGGACCCTGTGGGATGCCCTGCAGCTGACGGATGGTGGAACCCTGTACAGAAAGGGGATGAAGAAGGGAGAAACGTATCGCCTTCTCCCTGTTCTGCCAAGAGCCATGTCGGAGGAAGCACTTAGACAGATACATGACGACTCAGCTGCTGGCCATCTTGGACGACGGAAGATGTATCGACGCGTACTTCTGGATTGGTAGGCACAAGTCCGTTCCCAACTTGTGTTGGCGTTCTGCCATCTGTGTCTCACAGACAACATCCCGGAGTCATCGCCGTGGCCCTACTAAGACGGATAGTTCTGCAGTAGTGCCTAGGCGGTTGGTAGATACCCCCCGTATCCAGCCCCAGTGTGTGGAGCCGCACCAGTGTATGCTGCAGCTATATAGTGCGAACGTCCGCAAGGACACACCTGCAGTGGAACTTGAACCACAAGGCCAATCACCAGACATCTGGGGGCACTGCACCGTGGTTCTCCAACCCACGGGTTAAGAGGGATTGCACGACCAAGTTGGCTCGG
>JAWQFJ010017021.1:2500-5000 GCA_034096865.1 Theodoxus fluviatilis | reverse complement strand
CGTCGGCAGGATTCGAACCTGCGCGGGGAGACCCCAATGGATTTCTAGTCCATCGCCTTAACCACTCGGCCACGGCGACTTCGATTACTTAATTTGCAACTTTTTGTATGAAGCCAGCTATCGCTATCTCATTCTGTTGCATCACCGCTTCATCATGTAGTAAGGGACGCAACTCTTCAAGCTATAAGAGCGTAGCGGTTACGTACCTTTAGAGGTGACACATTGAAGCTAGTTCGTTCAAATAATTATGAACTAACAGCCCATATTGCCGATTTGCTATCTCCTAATTAAAAACTACGCAAATATTGGCTGATTTCGAGACATATTTACTCATGTTCAATGAGCAAGACGGGCATCTAGACTAGGCATTGAAGGAAAATGTGGATGTCTGGTTCTGTACATGATGGTCCAGATTGTTCATTCATATAACTTATTTAGCGTTATATAGACAGTGTCAACATAATTTCAAAATATAAAAATATATTCTACAAGATCAAGGTTTCGAAAGATGATAAGCCAGACCGCAACTCCTATCACAACTCTTTCATAAGTGAATGACATACACATTCGATTCTTTGCACCATAATTTTATACATTCTGAACGTTAGAATTAGCGTTTATAAGAGGTGTGATGATTGTCCTCAAAACCAAACAACGTCGTGAGGTTTTTGGAACCTGGTCAGGGAAACCCCAATGGATTTCGAGTCCATCGTTTTAGCCGCACGGCGACTAAGTACGTACGTATGAGGAGAAACCAGTTAGAAAGTTTAAATGCTGTGTTTGAACCAGACCCAGAGATGCACACACTTGTATTCTTACAACGACAATAATGTCTAGAAACGTAGGCGGGACAAAATAATATGCGTCGTCGGCAGGATTCGAACCTGCGCGGGGAGACCCCAATGGATTTCGAGTCCATCGCCTTAACCACTCGGCCACGGCGACTGCTATGCCTTGTTATGCGAGAAAATACATGTACGTACCTAGTGTACGAGATAATGCGTAAACCGTGCCTTCACAGCCTTACACTGACAGGTTTACGGCATCATTATTTGGTGATGTATGCGCGCGCGCGCGTGTGTGTGTAAAGGTATGTGTATGTGTGTGTGTGTATAGGTGTGTGTGTAGGTGTGTGTGTGTGTGTGTGTGTGTGTGTGTGTGTGTGGTGGATGCGTGTTGTTTCGTTTGTTTGTTCATTCGTTTGTTCGATCGTTCGATCTTCCGTCCGTCCGACCGTATGTGTATGTGTGTGTGTGTGTGTGTGTGTGTGTGTGTGTGTGTGTGTGTGTGTGTGTGTGTGTGTGTGTGTGTGTGTGAGAGAGAGAGAGAGAGAGAGAGAGAGAGAGAGAGAGAGAGAGAGAGAGAGAGAGAGAGAGAGAGAGAGAGAGAGAGAGAGAGGGTGGGTGGGGGTGGATGGTTGCTAAAACAATGAATAACTTAATGTAACGGCAGTCTTGCCTGGCTTAAAAAATTATAATTTGGGGCACATATTTGGAGGCTTCTACTTTCTGCCTCGAATAATTCAAGTCAAAGTGGACATTTATCTTCACATGGAATATTGATACATTACCGAAGTCTTCAAAACTCAAAAAAGTGATGTCTGCAGTTTCAAGCATTGACTCCACACTCATAGAATACACAGTTTCTGGTTAAGCATTGCAAATGCATTGCATAACAATTTGAAGTGTTGCAGGATACACCTTAGCCTTTAAGAATAGTAACATAATTCAAATGAGGCTGTTGAGGTCATTGCAGTTAATGTTGATTCATTTAAATGCGTGCTCCAGCTAAGATGTGCATGGTGTCATGTCTCCGGAAAAGACCTTTTTGAACAGATCAGTGGCAACAATGAAAAAGTGAAAAAGTGAATGACGTTTTTCATTATGCGATAGCGTTATGCAGTTTTACCTTTCGACCATTCTTGAATAATTCATATCATCACAATATGTTTGTACTTTGTCTTAAAATATGGTTTTTAAACAGATTCTAACATTTCCTTTCGAATTAGGCAGCGCCCAGAGGGCTTGACACAACGACAGGTTTGGAGTAGACAAAGCCATTGCTCATGTGGCCATATTACGTTTGTAGTAGTAGCAAAGATTATAGGTTACCCAAAGATAGCTCATTAGCTCATTGTTGTGAGGATCGAGACACGTTGCGCCCCAAGCGGCTAGAACTATGGGGAAGTAATCACAACGCTTAGAGACATGTAAAAGTGCTTGTTTGTCGACGCGTTTCTGATGCGTTCCGATCCCGTTTGTGAATATATTTACGGTGTAATGTGTAATAAAATGATTTGCTGCAATAATGGGGGTGTTTTGGCTCTGTTTTTTGTAGCAGGCGTTGTGAAATCGAAATATTTTGTTCATCGAAATGGATGGTTCTGCGCATGCGCGTGAGCCTATAGTCCGTTTAAACATTGCTCTGTCAGTGGAGACGCTACTGACTTCGCACGCCCGGGGAGTTATGCCAAAGATCCGGCCGCGTTAAAGCATGCAAA
>JAWQFJ010017018.1:5000-27289 GCA_034096865.1 Theodoxus fluviatilis | reverse complement strand
AGAGTGGACAGATCATGAGGAAGACGGATAAGAATGTCCGAGTAAGTCAAGCTCTAGAAACCTACCCACTGTCAAAAATAGCTGGCCGATTTATGACTACAGAGTGACCGCTGTCGTTTAGCTCAATTTACTCTCAATTCTAGTAATTATGGCTAGCAGGAATTAGAAACCTACAACTGCCACTAACAGTAGTGCCCTCGCGGGGGTGGGTCAATATAAATAGAACGGCCGTGAAGGCAGTGGGAAGGCGAATGCTTACCATGGTCTTCCCTTCAGTATGATTCGGTTCTCTTCCCAAGGCTTGCTTCTAAAATTGTTCAGTCCTATAGTTGCTTTGGTCTCCCAACGGGAGTGAGCTCGTTAGAAGGACGGAACCTCTTCAACATGATTATTCGAAATCCCGAATCTTACTTAATCTCATCTACTGTTGCGCTATCGGAAGGGTCTGTTCCCCCCCGACAGTAAGTGGGATCTGTGATTTCCCCGCAGGCCCTTCCTGTCCGTCTATTCCTGGCCCCCCTTTCCCGTTCTTCTTCCCCACTCCAACCAGAAATCAAAAAGACAAACGAGGTACTTCCTACTAAACGGGGGGGCCTGTGAGTCGTGTTCGGACAGTAGGTAAAGCACAGCGGGGCGGAGGGAGAGAGGGGGGGCGGAGAAGGAGGCAGGGCTAAAACGGAAGGGAAAACGGTGAGTCAAACCCCGCACAGGGGCTAAGTGGCGGTAGGACGAGAAGACACGTTTGTGGTAGGGGCGAGGGGGGAAGTGGGGTGGCCACTTGGGGACTTCGCGTGCGTACCCCCCCGGCCGCGGTTGCTTGAAGGGGGGGCGAATGCTGGGTGGGAAAGGCAGTTGCTGCGAGTCTGCCGATGCCTATTACCCTGCCTACACAAACACGGATAGTCGGTGAAATGGAAGGATCTGGTTGGGCCGGTCGGTGTACCCATGAAGGATAACCTTCGTTTAAGGCGGTTGTGTTGACTGTAGCAAGTACAGCGGTCTACTAGAGGGTGTCGGGCGGGACGCAAAGAGGGGGGAGGAAGAGGAGGAGAACAAGCAGGAAGGGGGGAACGGGTGGGGGTGGTGGGGGTAGGGGTGGGAGCGGGTCAGAGTGCTGCGAAATGATGCAAACGACTTAGTTCAGGGACAGTGGCACATGTGGCGATGGGGAGTGAAGGGTAGTAGGGCACAAGGAGGCACTAGCCTTCCTATTCACTCTATGACAGCGTGTGGATGTAACTCAGAGACCTTCGCCACAACTATACTTCAGTTTCTTCAATTTATTCATTAGGTTTGTCAAAACTATTATGCCACTTTTAATATAATCATTCTAATGGCTGTTTCGTTTAATGTAAAATTATTCAATCGATACACACTCAGAGTGCCCACTCACGAGTTTTTTGCTGTCTCTCCCACATGTGGCCTGGAAGCGGGGCCGTAGGTTCTAATTTATGAAAAAGAACAACGCTTATGGTACGGTTGGGACCACGGAGCTCCGTTGTGCTGACATCCATTAGGCGAAGCTGATATGATGATGATGATGATGATGATGATGATGATGATGATGATGATGATGATGATGATGATGATGATGATGATGATGGTGATGATGGTGATGATCGTGATGATGGTGATGATGATGATGATGATGATGATGATGATGATGACGACGACGACGAAGACGACGACGACGATGATGATGATGATGATGATGATGATGATGATGATGATGACGATTGCAGTTATGGTAGAGTTGATTGTGCTGGTGATTCTGATAAAGATGACGACGATGAAAGCGATGACGGCGCAGTGGACTAAGTGGAGACTGGACAGTACCTGAAGGAGACATGCCATTTTTCCGTCCTGCTGCGGCGGCGCGCTGACCTGCCCTCCTTGCTGCCCACGCTGGCCCACACCACCTGGCAGATGCGTCCGTAGCACACGGACAGGATCAGGCACGGTACCGCGTACACGGACAGGAACGACCACGTGGTGTACACCTGCAGATGGAGAGAGAGAAGGATGAGTGAGATAGCGAGAGATGAAGTGAGAGAATGCAGGAGGAATATGCATCAGGACTGAAGTCTCGTCACATGCTTTGAAGCCTGAGGAAAGGCAGACAGAGGGAGGAGTGAGAAGAGGAGGGATAAATCATAATGAAGAAACGCGGTAGGAATTGGCAATAACATACAAGAGAAACAGAGGAGCAGTTGGATTGCCTTGATCGCCATCTTCAGTGAGGAAGTGTTGGCAAGACTGCAGCACTGGCTAGACTGAAGTACTGGCAAGACTGCAGTACTGGCAAAACTGAAGTGCTGGTAAGACTGAAATACTGGCAAGAGCTACAGTACTGGCAAGACTGCAGTACTGGCAAGACTGCAGTACTGGCAAGACTGCAGTACTGGCAAGACTGCAGTACTGGCAAGACTGCAGTACTGGCAAGACTGCAGTACTGGCAAGAGCTGCGCAGAGCAGACTGAGACTGAGACTGCCATGGCGAGACTGAGGCCGGCATGGAGAGACACTACAGGAGCATCAGTCTCACCACCAAGAAGAAGCTCCTGCACGCTCTGGTTTGAAATACGTTCCTGTTTGAATGCGAGTCCCGGACTCTCACAGCGGAGCTGCAAGGCAGGATGCAAGCAGTGGACGTGAAATGTTTCTGAGACTCCCTTACGTCTCCTACACGGACCACGTGACCAATGACGAACTCAGGAAAAACATCAGGTAGCACGTTGGAGGAATGAGGACCTTCTGACCATAGCGGAAACAGGAAAAACATCAGCGAGCTGGAGGAGAGGAGCGCGGGGCGAGTGGGGGCTGTACCTGGATGGCCCAGTCCCCAGGAAAACTCGCCCAGCAGTTGACGACACCGGGGTAGACCTCCGTCTGGCTGAAGATGACCAGCTGGGGCAGCGCGAAGAGCAGCGACAGCCCCCAGGCCAGGGCAATCATCAGGTGCACGCGGAGCGGCGTCAGAGTCTGGGACACCAGCGGGTGGCAGATGGAGACGTACCTGCAAGACAAGCCAGAGGGTCGTCAGCTTCCCAAACCCTCCAGGCCACGAGCAAGAGCGATCTTTGGCTTCCCCCGTGCATCTTCCCCCGTGCATCTTGCCCCGTGCATCTTCCCCCGTGCATCTTCCCCCGTGCATCTTCCCTGGGGAAAATCACGTGCTTTTCGTGGTGTTTGTTTGGATCCGTGCCGCGGTGGGGGACACGAGACACAGCGGAGCAGATGAGAATGACGGAGGTCAGGCCCTTTCAGACCCTGCACTGTGACGTCATTCTCACCAGTCTGAGACAGTCATTCTCACATGTCTATGGCGGTCATTCTCACCTGTCCATGGCATTCATTCTCACCTTTTCAAGACAGTCATTCTCACCTGTCTATGGCGGTCCTTTTCATCTGTCTATGGCGGTCATTCTCACATGTCTATGGCAGTCATTCTCGCCTGTCTGTGACAGTCATTCTCACCTTTTTAAGACAGTCATTCTCACCTGTCTATGGCGGTCATTCTCACCTGTCTATGGCAGTCATTCTCACCTGTCTATGGCGGTCATTCTCACCTGTCTATGACAGTCATTCTCACCTGTCTATGGCAGTCATTCTCACCTGTCTATGGCAGTCATTCTCACCTGTCTATGACAGTCATTCTCACCTGTCTATGACAGTCATTCTCACCTGTCTATGGCAGTCATACTCACCTGTCTATGGCAGTCATTCTCATCTGTCTATGGCGGTCATTCTCACCTGTCTATGGCGGTCATTCTCACCTGTGTATGGCAGTCATTCTCACCTGTCTATGGCGGTCATTCTCAACTGTCTACGGCGGTCATTCTCACCTGTGTATGGCAGTCATTCTCACCTGTCTATGACAGTCATTCTCACCTGTCTATGGCGGTCATTCTCACCTGTCTATGGCAGTCATTCTCACCTGTCTATGGCGGTCATTCTCACCTGTCTATGGCGGTCATTCTCACCTGTCTATGGCGGTCATTCTAACCTGTCAATGGCTGTCATTCTCACCTGTCTATGGCAGTCATTCTCACCTGTCTATGTCAGATTCTCACCTGTCTATGACAGTCATTCTCACCTGTCTATGGCAGTCATTCTCATCTGTCTATGTCAGATTCTCACCTGTGTATGGCAGTCATTCTCACCTGTCTATGGCGGTCATTCTCAACTGTCTACGGCGGTCATTCTCATCTGTCTATGGCGGTCATTCTCACCTGTCTATGGCGGTGATTCTCACCTGTCTATGGCAGTCATTCTCACCTGTCTATGTCAGATTCTCACCTGTCTATGGCAGTCATTCTAACCTGTCAATGGCGGTCATTCTTGCCTGTCTATGGCAGTCATTCTCACCTGTCTATGGCAGTCATTCTCACCTGTCTATGGCGGTCATTCTCACCTGTCTATGGCGGCCATTCTCACCTGTCTATGGCGGTCATTCCCACCTGTCTATGGCGGTCATTCTCACATGTCTATGGCGGTCATTCTCACCTGTCTATGGCAGTCATTCTCACTTGTCAATGGCGGTCATTCTCACCTGTCTATGGCGGTCATTCTCACCTGTCTATGGCAGTCATTCTCATCTGTCTATGGCAGATTCTCACCTGTCTATGGCAGTCATTCTAACCTGTCTATGGCAGTCATTCTCACCTGTCTATGGCGGTTATTCCCACCTGTCTATGGCGGTCATTCTCACCTGTCTATGGCGGTCATTCTCACCTGTCTATGGCGGTCATTCTCACCTGTCTATGGAGGTCATTCTCACCTGTCTATGGCAGTCATGATGAGAACGTAGCTTGAGCCGTACATAGGCACCACCTGCAGGTACTTGACCAGTCGGCACAGGAAGTCGTTGCCATGGAAACGCAGGGTAATGTCCCAGATGAGCTGAGGGAGGACGTTGAACAGGGCCACCACGATGTCCGCGATGGAGAGGTGCACGATAAACCACTGCATCCGGGACAGCTTCTGGCGCCTGATGCGCAGCACCACCAGCACCACGCAGTTCCCGAAGACGGCCAAGTACAGGATGACCGCCTGCAGCACGATCTCCACCTGGCGAGAGAGATGGAAAGATAAGACGAATGAAACTTCTAGTGCTGGTGACAGCAATGCAATCTCTACCTGTAGAGAGAGAGAGAAAGATAAGACGAATGAAAGGTGCGTTGCTGCCAAATATCCAGGTAAGCTGTACTAGTGCTGGTGACAGCAAGGTGGACGTCAAGCACAGGTGCGCAGAAAACCTGCTTGACAGCATCCACCTGGAGAGGCAGAGAAAACCAAGCTGCTACACCAAAACAGCCAAGTAGACTACCGCAACGAGAATGTTTCTACAACAACCATAAAAAACAGAACATGGTTGGCCGTATGGTCCTCTTACTGGTTGACCTGTGATCTTTTCCTTCTCGTCCACCCTCCCTTGGCCAGCTCCTCCTCCACCCTCCCTTGGCCAGCTCCTCCTCCACCCTACCTTGGCCAGCTCCTCCCCCCCCTACCTTGACCAGCTCCTCCTCCACCCTCCCTTGGCCAGCTCCTCCTCCACCCTCCCTTGGCCAGCTCCTCCTCCACCCTCCCTTGGCCAGCTCCTCCTCCACCCTCCCTTGGCCAGCTCCTCCTCCACCCTCCCTTGGCCAGCTCCTCCTCCACCCTACCTTGGCCAGCTCCTCCTCCACCCTCCCTTGGCCAGCTCCTCCTCCACCCTACCTTGGCCAGCTCCTCCTCCACCCTCCCTTGGCCAGCTCCTCCTCCACCCTACCTTGGCCAGCTCCTCCTCACCCCTGGCAGCTCCTCCACTCCTTGCAGCTCCTCCACCCTCCTGGCAGCTCCTCCTCCACCCTCCTTGGCCAGCTCCTCCTCCACCCTCCCTTGGCCAGCTCCTCCTCCACCCTACCTTGGCCAGCTCCTCCTCCACCCTCCCTTGGCCAGCTCCTCCTCCAGCCTCCCTTGGCCAGCTCCTCCTCCACCCTACCTTGGCCAGCTCCTCCTCCACCCTCCCTTGGCCAGCTCCTCCTCCACCCTACCTTGGCCAGCTCCTCCTCCACCCTACCTTGGCCAGCTCCTCCTCCACCCTACCTTGGCCAGCTCCTCCTCCACCCTCCCTTGGCCAGCTCCTCCTCCACCCTACCTTGGCCAGCTCCTCCTCCACCCTACCTTGGCCAGCTCCTCCTCCACCCTACCTTGGCCAGCTCCTCCTCCACCCTACCTTGGCCAGCTCCTCCTCCACCCTCCCTTGGCCAGCTCCTCCTCCACCCTACCTTGGCCAGCTCCTCCTCCACCCCCTACCTTGGCCAGCTCCTCCTTCACCCTACCTTGGCCAGCTCCTCCTCCACCCTACCTTGGCCAGCTCCTCCTCCACCCTACCTTGGCCAGCTCCTCCTCCACCCTACCTTGGCCAGCTCCTCCTCCACCCTACCTTGGCCAGCTCCTCCTCCACCCTCCTTGGCCAGCTCCTCCTCCACCCTACCTTGGCCAGCTCCTCCTCCACCCTACCTTGGCCAGCTCCTCCTCCACCCTCCCTTGGCCAGCTCCTCCTCCACCCTACCTTGGCCAGCTCCTCCTCCACCCTACCTTGGCCAGCTCCTCCTCCACCCTCCCTTGGCCAGCTCCTCCTCCACCCTACCTTGGCCAGCTCCTCCTCCACCCTACCTTGGCCAGCTCCTCCTCCACCCTCCCTTGGCCAGCTCCTCCTCCACCCTACCTTGGCCAGCTCCTCCTCCACCCTACCTTGGCCAGCTCCTCCTCCACCCTCCCTTGGCCAGCTCCTCCTCCACCCTCCCTTGGCCAGCTCCTCCTCCACCCTACCTTGGCCAGCTCCTCGCCCACCCTACCTTGGCCAGCTCCTCCTCCACCCTACCTTGGCCAGCTCCTCCTCCACCCTCCCTTGGCCAGCTCCTCGCCTCCCCCCCCCCTTGGCCAGTCCTCCACCTCCTTGCCAGCTCCCTCACCTACTGGCCAGCTCCTCGCCCCCCTACCTTGGCCAGCTCCTCCTCCACCCTACCTTGGCCAGCTCCTCCTCCACCCTACCTTGGCCAGCTCCTCCTCCACCCTCCCTTGGCCAGCTCCTCCTCCACCCTACCTTGGCCAGCTCCTCCTCCACCCTACCTTGGCCAGCTCCTCGCCCACCTACCTTGGCCAGCTCCTCCTCCACCCTACCTTGGCCAGCTCCTCCTTCACCCTACCTTGGCCAGCTCCTCCTCCACCCTACCTTGGCCAGCTCCTCGCCCACCCTACCTTGGCCAGCTCCTCCTCCACCCCTTGGCCAGCTCCTCCTCCACCCTACCTTGGCCAGCTCCTCCTCCACCCTCCTGGCCAGCTCCTCCCACCCTACCTTGGCCAGCTCCTCCTCCACCCTACCTTGGCCAGCTCCTCCTCCACCCTACCTTGGCCAGCTCCTCGCCCACCCTACCTTGGCCAGCTCCTCCTCCACCCTACCTTGGCCAGCTCCTCCTCCACCCTACCTTGGCCAGCTCCTCCTCCACCCTCCCTTGGCCAGCTCCTCGCCCACCCTACCTTTGCCAGCTCCACCTCCACCCTACCGTGGCCAGCTCTCCTCCCACCCTTGGCCAGCTCCTCCTCCACCCTACCTTGGCCAGCTCCTCGCCCACCCTACCTTGGCCAGCTCCTCCTCCACCCTCCCTTGGCCAGCTCCTCCCCACCTCCCTTGCGCCAGCTCCCTCCACCCTCCCCGAGCCACGCTCTTCTCCTACTCGCTACCTTGGCAGATGCTGCCCATCCTACCTGGCGCAGCTCCTCATGCCCACCTAACCATTGGTCCAGCATCCCTCGCTACCACCCTACCTATGGCAGACTCACCTCGCCCACCCTACCTTGGCCAGGCTCCTCCTCCCACCCTCCCTGTGCGCCAGCTCCTCTCTATCCACCACTCCCCCTTAGGCCAGCCACTCCTGCCACCCTCTCTTGGCCGAGCCCCGGTCGCCACACACAACAGCGCCGTAGGCCAGACTCCTCGCCACCCTAACCTTTGTGCCAGCTCCTCCTCTCCCGACACACCCCCGTACCTGGCCAGCTCCTACCTCCAACCCTCCCTTGGCCAGCTCCTCGCCCACCCTCCCTTAAGGCTGCAGCTCCTCCAGAACCACACCCAATTACCGTCGGCCAGTCACCTCCTCCACCACTCCCTTGGCCCAGTCTACCTCACTCCACCCTTACCTTGGCCAGCTCATCCGACGCACCCTACCCTTGGGCCAGCTCCGCCTCCACCCTACCATTCGGCCAAGCTCCTACGCCTCCACCATCCTTGCGGCCAGCTCCTGCTCCACCACCCTCCCTTGGCACCTAGATCGTCGCTCCACCCTACCTTGCCAGCTCCATCCTCCAGCCTCCCTTGGCCAGCCTTCCTCCACCCTACCTTCCAGCTCCTGTGCACACTCATTCGGCCAGTCCTCCTCCACCCTACCATGTGGCCAGCTCCTCGCTCCACTGCCTACCTTGGCCAGGCTTCCTCGTCCACACCCTACCGTGGCCAGCTCACTCGCCCCACCCTACCTTGGCCAGCTCCTCCTCCTGTCCCTCCCTTGGGCGCTCCTCCTCCACACTCCTGGCCAGCTACCTCCTCACCATACCTGCCAGCTCCGCCTCCATCCTCCCTTGGCCAGCTCCTCCTCCACCTCCCTTGGCAGCTCCTCCTCCACCCTCCCTTGGCAAGCTCTCCTCCAACATACTTGGCCAGTCCTCGCCCGGTTAACTGGCAGCTCCTGCGCCCACCCTCCCTTGGCAGCCTCCTCGCCACCTCTCCCTTGGCCAGCTCCTCGCCCACCCTACCTTGACCAGCTCCTCGCCCAGCCTACCTTGGCCAGCTCCTCGTCCCTCGTGAGCAAGCTGACGTTCTTGGCGTCCTCTGTGACGTTGGTCTGGTTCAGGTCAGCAAGGGCAAAGGTGAAAGGGTGCGCCATCGTGGTCTCCATCTTGTCACACCTGCAACTCACACGGTGGTGACTGTGACGACAGGACGAGGTCATGGCAGAACTAATATGCACCAAGACGAAGGGAACAACACTTCAGCGAACGAATGTAAACACATATAAATAATTGACTGACTTAATGAATGCCTGATTGACCAACTGATCAACTGACAGACTGACTGACCGACAGACAAAACCGACTGACTGACCAGCAGACCATGTGACTGAGTGTCGATTTCAAAAGCTTGTTGATGGCCATGTATAGTTCGAGGAGGAGGAGGAGGGAAGGAGGAGGAGGGGAGAAGGAGGAGGGAGGAGGAGGAGGAGGGAAGGAGGGAGGAGGAAGAGGAGGAGGAGGAAGAGGAGGAAGGGGAGGAGGGAGAAGAGAAGGGAGGGGGGAGGAGGAGGAGGAGGAGGAGGAGGGGGAGGAGGAGGAGGAGGAGGAGGGGGAGGAGGAGGAGGAGGAGGAGGAGGGACGGGGAGGGGGCTGGAGGGGAGGGAGGGGAGGGAGGAGGAGGGGGAGGGGGGGGGGGGGGGGGAGGGAGGGGGGAGAGGGAGGAGGAGGAGGAAAAAGTAAGAAAAAAGAGAGAGGGAGAGAAAGAGGAAAGACCAAGAAAAGAGAGCGAGGGAGAGAAAGAGAAAGAGAGAGAAAAAGAAAAGGAGAGAAAGAGAAAGAGAGAGGAAAATAGAAAGAGAGAGAGAAAAGAAAGAGAAAGAGAGGGAAATAGAACCAGAGAGAGAGAAGAGAGAGAGAGAGACAAAGAAAGAGAGACACAGAAAGAGACAAAGACAGAGAGAGACAGAAAGACAAAAATAAAGAGAGACAAAAAAAGACAAAGAAAGAGAGACAATGAGGCAATGATATGAGAGAGAGAGAAAGAAAAGAGACAAAGAGAGAGAAAGAGAACGTCAGGATTTTGCGTTCTTCCGGCGAAACATTTTCAGAATTGATGGTGGCAATGTCAAGATTGACACATCAAACATGTGTAAAAATTGCTGTGAAATATTCAGGACACGATTTCAACTTCCACACTGATTCACCAATAAAAAAATCAAGGACGCATGGAAGAGGAGGAACAGCTGAGTGAGAAGAGGGGTAGAATAGCGCCGATTACAAGAAAAGACTCAACATTTCTACATTTTTAATGGCCGTGCCCAGTCCAGCAAGATGAGGATTTTGCAGGTCAAGAATACAGATGACTTATACGCACATACCTTCCCTAATAGGCAAGCTCATGGCGTTTACAATGAAAGGTCCACACTCATTCAAAGCATTCCAACACTCGCACACTGTACAGTTGAATTAAAAGAAAGCATACAGATTACTTATACGCACATACCTTCCCTAATAGGCAAGCTCATGGCGTTTACAATGAACAGGTGTGTCTTAAGGGAGGTTTTGAACTGGGACATGGAATCAGAGTGACGGACAGGGAAAGGTAGGCTATTCCACGTTACAGGGCCGATGTAAGAAAAAGCTCGCTGTCCTTGGGTTTTTATTTTGCGACGGGGAACATTTAACGTTTTGGTGCCTGCAGCTGAACGGTTATTTCTAGCGGGGGTGTAGACAGTGAGAATTTATTTGAGTGCGTGTGGTGCAGTTTGATTGAAGAAGTTGAAACACATAGTGGCCAGCTTTACTCTATCCTCTGAGCGACGGGGAGCCAATGCAGTGCACGAAGGAGTTTGGATGTGGGAGTTCTCTTGGGACATCTAAAAACTAATTTAACAGCAGTGTGTTGGACTTTTTGCAGTTTGTTTAGCAGAGAGTCAGGAATGCCAGCAAGAAGAGGATTTCCATTATCAACCAGGAGAGCTTCGGTCTTTGAATCATTAAGTTTGAGTTTGTTCTGGGTCATCCACTATTTCACATCAGAAATACAAAGTTCACTTGCAGAGAGAAGATGTTGGATTTTACTGGGATGAGTGGAGTTGTAGAGTTGCGTGTCATCAGCAAATTCATTGTGAGAGAATGAATGACTGTCAATTACGCTGGGAAGTGGTTGGGTGTACAGTAGAAACAGCAGAGGACCCAGAACCGATCCTTGTGGGACTCCGTATTTTAGCGGGGCAGGATCAGAAGCAATACCCTGGATCAAAACAGTCTGCCTACGTTCTGAGATATATGATTTCAGGAAGGAGAGTGCTGTGTTGTCAATGCCAAAAACATGTCTTAGACGGGAGAGAAGAATTCCATGATCTATTGTGTCAAACGCAGCACTCAAATCTAACAACGTGAGAAGGGAAACTTTGGAAGCATCAGATGCAACAAGGCGGTCGTTTAAAACACGGAGCAGAGCTGTTTCGGTGGAATGGTGAGCATGGTACGCGGACTAAAAACGAGCCAAAAGATCATAGGGAAAAGTTGCAGTACTCCCACCGTTGTCACCATGCTGACTGCAGCTGTGCCTTGCCTGACGGCAGCTGTGCCTTGCCTGCCTGCAGCTGTGCCTTGCCTGACGGCAGCTGTGCCTTGCCTGCCTGCAGCTGTGCCTTGCCTGCCTGCAGCTGTGCCTTGCCTGACGGCAGCTGTGCCTTGCCTGACGGCAGCTGTGCCTTGCCTGATAGCAGCTGTGCCTTGCCTGCCTGCGGGTGGCGAAAGGCGATTGTTACGTGCAGCCTGTCACCTCTACAACGTTCTGGACCGCTTTGCTGCCTATGCCGAAGATTTCAGACCAAGCTTCAACTCAAGACGGAAATCAAGATGCACAGTCAATTTCTGGTAAATTTACACTTACTAATGTGACTTTTCAAGAGCCAATTGCACTCTTGAATGCAGAAAACACTGGTTACTTCTGCACGGTCCCTTCCTTCACCTGCCAAGGAGAGCGCGACGCCGTTTGGGATCCATTAATTATCCATCTCATAAATTCATAAAATATATATCTCTCTCTCTCTCTCTCTCTCTCTCTCTCTCCCTCTCTCTCTCTCTCTTTCTCTCTCTCTTTCTCTCTTTCTCTCTCTCTCTGTGTCCCCCCCCTCTCTCTCTCTCTCTCTGTTCCCCCTCCCCCTCTCTCTCTCTCTCTCTCTCTCTCTCTCTCTCTCTCTCGCTGTTCCTTTCTCTCCTCCATTGTGTTTTCTCTCACCCCAACCTCATCCTTTCTCGTTATTGTTTGTGAGGCAGAGTTTGAAACGTCTTTGAAAAGACCAAACATTTGATGAAACTTTGAAAGAATTTGGTAAGAGTTCCATATCTCATTGGCATAATAAGTGAACGATTTACGAAACACTTCTTTGTGGACCATGGGAAGTTTAGAGAGTGAACCAAGTCGTGTATCTCCTAATCGTGAGAAACTTTCTTGGAGGTAAGACGGAGATTGCATTGTCAAGGTTTTGAATACTAATATGGCACTTTGAAAAAGACATTCTCGTTCAAAAGAGAGCCTGCGCAATCTGGAGAGTATCTCATATAGAGGCATTTCATAGTTATTCGTGATAATACATAATAATAATAATAATAATAATAATAATAATAATAATAATAATAATAATTTATTATATTTATAAAGCGCCTTTCCCGAGGTTCTAAGCGCGTAACATATATACATACATATACAAAATAAACATACAACACACAGTTTATACATTTAGTCATCCAGTCATAGTCAAACACATGCATTCAGATGTACACAGTCAGACTGACAATATACTAGACAAATATTTACACAGATGTCAAGATGTACGTGGGGGTAGAGGAGGGGGGGGGGGGGGGGGTTGCGGCAGGATTCTAACGAATTCACAAGTAATATTGCTGAAAAAGGTAGGTTTTGAGGTTGGATTTGAAGGAAGAGATGGAGGTAGAGTGTCGGATATTGTGAGGGAGAGAATTCCACAGTTGAGGGCCATAGTATGAGAAAGAGCGAAAGCCATGAGTTCTGCGCTTGAAGCGACCTTGGCGGAGGAGTCGGGTGTCAGCAGAAGAGCGGAGTGAGCGAGAAGGGGTGTACAGAGAGACCAGATCAGAGAGATAGGCAGGTGCAGATTCAGAGATGATGTTGTAGCAGAGACATGCAGTCTGATACTTGATACGTTCAGAAACAGGCAGCCAGTGGAGATCTTTCATGAATTGATTGACAGAATCTCTGTATCTTTTGAGAAATGTCCCCAAATATTCAAACTTAAATACGGGGCGAGGTATGCACTGTGAAACATCGCTCATGGGAAGGAATCATTTTACCTTTTTAAATATAAATAACTAAGTACTGAGTTTTTTTTAATACATATTCAGCATGACTTGTCCAAGATAGATTGTCATCAATAAGCACACCAAGAAAGTTTTGTTGTTGAACGTTTGGTATTGAATAACTGCGGAAATTCAGGTTTCCTTTTATAGAAAAGAGAGTTCGTTTTCTTTGTTGGGTAGTTTTTAGCATACATGGTGTTCATGTGGGTTCAGGGTCATTCCATTTTTTATTGTCCAGGCATCTATTCGTTTCAAGTCATCGTTGAAACTGTTTTGGAGTTTCGATAGATTGAATGCAATAGCTGGAAGAGTGCTGCCGTCTGCATAAAAATCAGCATCATACTGGTAGGTTACTCAAGGTAATTCCGAAGAAAAAATAGAATAAAGGAAAGGCCAAAGAATTGAGCCTTGAGGTAAGCCAGAACTGATTTTGCATTTCTTTGAGAGTTTTGTATCGACTGATATCTGTTGTGATCTTCCATTAAGATAGGATGAGTCATCACATCCGAATGCATGTACTTTTTAAAGAAGTAGTTTGTGTTGAACAAGATCAAATGCATTTGAAAAGGCCCCCTGTGGGCTCGGGGTAAGAATTGACCCACCGCGTCTCCCTACGCGATTTGTAAGAGGCGAATAACTAGGGACACCGTTACTTGATTTGCGCTTACTCCAAAATGTTCTATGATTTTCGTGCTTAATGGCCTTACATAGCCTACAAAGGCCGATAGACAATATCCACCCATCCATCCATCCTTTGAAAAGTCCAGAAAGACTGATTCAACAAGATTCCCCTCATTCATTGCACCACACCGTTTATTTTTCACGCGTGTCGAGATCGTTTGACAGGAATGTTTGGAAGTGAATCCAGACGGATTTGCAGAAAGCATTTTGTTTTTGGAAAAATTCAGAGAGCCGTGTTCATGACGTTCTAGAATTTTAATTAATAAATGAAGAATAGACACCAGTCTGTAATTTTCAATCTTTGATCTGTCTCCTTTAAATGAAACTGGCTTCACGTTTTGCCTATTTCCACAGGTCAGAGAAACAGTAATATTCTATGCTGAAGTTACATATTTCAGCAATAGCTTTGCAAATGATATGAGAAGATAATTGTAATATTTTAGTACTGATGTAATCTAAACATATTTTTTAAATTAATGCCGAGTTCTTGTAGTAATTTTTGTATTTTTGATTCTGTTACTACAGGTATCTGACATTGTTCTCTTGTTGTGAAGCATGTTGTGTCTGCTGCTGTACGAGTATGTGTGTTGCTACCAGAAGCGATACCGAAGTTTGTGAAGTGACGATTTTAGATCGGATATTTCTTCTTCGTTTTTTAAAATGATAATTGTCTTTTCTCTCTGATCAAGATTTTAAAGATTCTTAAAAAGCTTCCAAATGTTTCCGGGTTTACTAATGTTTTCTTTAATGTAGGACTGAACCTATATCTTGAATTAACAGGTAAATTACGCTGCGGGTTTTTCTCCTCAGTAGTTTCTTTTCTTGTTGATTTTTTAAAAACATTTCCTGTGGATGCCCCGTTTGATCGAGGAGAATATTCCACAATGTCCCTGGTGTTATTACTCCTGGGTGGGGAGGAGCAATGCGAGTTAAGCATTTTGCTCAAGGATGCAAGCTCTGGGATCCCGCGCAGCTTCGAACGCTGTACCCTACTGGCCATAAGTCGACTGCAGGTGCGGCGCGCTTTGATAACATTAGTTCTTTAATTCCATGACAGCCAATACTTACTGAGCCATCGTGGTTTGTCATTGCGTCTTTCGCTTCTTGTTTTGATAGGGGTAAGTTTATCAATAAGTTGAATGAAAGTTCTTTGCTTGTTATCGAGTGGTTCCTTTGGGAATGTAAGTTGTTTATTTTAAGCCGGTGGGCGTTTTTCAAATCGTCTAAGTAAATGATTTCTGGTCTGTGTAAGTTATTGTTTAATACTTGCTGTTCTAGTTCTGCAGCCATCTGGAAAGGAAATTACTACTGGAAAATGATCGCTGGGGTCCACCTCTGGAACCACTGCAGAAGATTAGCATAACACATAAGATTATGTGTTGGTTCCGACACGACTTGACGCAACCCAAATGATTGTCAAATATTGTACAGTATCTTTGGTAAAAGACATATTTCAAAAGATCTATATTAAAATCCCCAGCAATGGTAATTTCTTCATCAAAGTTAAAACCTGTTTCTATAACCTCCTAAAATCTGTAAACAGATATGAGTTGTGCCAGATGGCTGGAGCATATTTGCGATTAAACTTTTAGTTCCATTAAATCTGATGTCCAGTCAAATAACTTCGATATTACCGTTTTCCCTGTCTACTTGTGAAGATGAAATATGATTGGCAACTTATACTGGGATACCACCTCCGGCAGAGCCCCCATCCCTGCAGAAAAATGTGTCACCGTTTACAGATAGAAATGAATCAGGGAGGTCCTCCCTAAGGAAAGTCTCGCAGAGAGATAAGATGTCAGGTTGTATCAATCTGATTCCATCTAGCTTTGTAGGTATGTGGCACAAATTTAAGAATACCACTGGGCATTCGTTCGCTTCCAAGTTGTGCTGAGGAAAAGATTTTCTATTCAGTTTTGAACTTATTTGAGAACTTTCCTGCTTACTGTCACCGTGCCAAGTAGCATCACAAACGTTTATCATGACGTCTTTGTGCGTCGAGTTTCCAATTTCCTCTTTAAGGAAATAAAGCAGATAATCTCCGACATTTAGACACTGGAAAACTGTCCAATGAAAGAAACGCTTTTCTCACCTTCGGCTACCGTGCGAGCAACTCCGAGGACTGCAAGGTGAGAGACCACGTGATCCACAATACTGTGAATGTCCAGTGTAAAGGTGGGAGACCACGTGATTCACAAGACACTGTGTGAATGTCCAGCGTAAAGGTGGGAGACCACGTGATCCACAACACACTGTGTGAATGTCCAGGGTAAAGGCGGCACACCACGTGATCCACAACACACTGTGTGAATGTCCAGCGTAAAGGCGGGAGAAAACGCTGGGACGGATTGAACGACTTCTCGCCACTCGATCTCAGACACTGGCAACAGAGTCAGGACCTGGTGTCAGACACTGGCAACAAAGTCAGGACCTGGTTTCAGACACTGGCAACAAAGTGGGGACCTGGTTTCAGACACTGGCAACAAAGTCAGGACCTGGTTTCAGACACTGGCAACAAAGTCAGGACCTGGTGTCAGACACTGGCAACAAAGTCAGGACCTGATGGTGTCAGACACGGACAACAATGTCAGGACCTGGTGGTGTCAGACACTGGCAACAAAGTCAGGACCTGGTGGTGTCAGACACTGACAACGAAGTCAGGACCTGGTGGTGTCAGACACGGACAACAAAGTCAGGACCTGGTGGTGTCAGACACTGGCAACAAAGTCAGGACGTGGTGGTGTCAGACACTGGCAACAAATTCAGGACGTGGTGGTGTCAGACACTGACAACGAAGTCAGGACCTGGTGGTGTCAGACACTGGCAACAATGTCAGGACCTGGTGGTGTCAGACACTGACAACGAAGTCAGGACCTGGTGGTGTCAGACACTGGCAACAAAGTCAGGATCTGATATCAGACACTGGCAACAAAGTCAGGACCTGGTGGTGTCAGACACTGGCAACAAAGTCAGGACCTGGTGGTGTCAGATACTGACAACGAAGTGGGGACTCGATTCCAGTGCGATCAGACTGGGATTGCCCGCACCACGTCCCTCATGGCGCGACTCCCGCCGCTGTCCAGGCTGCAGACTGCAAGGCACACACGTTGCTCAGCCAGCCCGCACAGGCCATTAAAATGAAAGAAAACGGATCCACGGCTAGCGGACGCATACACTTTCCCGCCACATCCATTTGCCCCCTTGATCTGCGAATGACGTCACATGTCCACGCCATTTTAACTCGCCCACGTGGTCGATGAGATCACGCGGCAGACACGTGCGTGACTTCCTGTAGCTTGTTGTGGAGCGACAGTACCAGCAGCTGCAGTTTGTCCTTCAGAATTGACGTTTGAATGGCACACACCCGCAGTGCTTGAAGAAATTTAGGCAGGTGGCGTTTATCCTTCTGTTTGTTACCTTCTCTCGCCGGGAAAGAAGTACATTGCCTAGCGATGTCAGTGGCGTAAAAAAATGGATGACGTCAAACGGACATGGGAAATTTTCCCTCCATGCCACAGGCATTTCCATCAGAATGAGTGATCTAACTTGGACAGGACCACTGTGCAATATCGACTTTGGCGTGGAACGCCAAGCCAAGACACGAGAGCTGGTTATGGAGAAGTTTATTAGTGAACAGGGAAAATGAAAAAGACATGTAAGAATCCGGGCTGCCTGCACCTGAATGGCAGTCGCTTCAATTGTTTGTGAAACTTCGAACGTCACTACAACGTCACTACAACGCCACTACAACGTCACTACAACGTCACTACAACTTCACTACAACGTCACTACAACGTCACTACAACAATGTGATAAGGTCACGCAATGAAGAACGTTCAAAACACAGGAACCGACGGATGTTTCCACCCTAACATACACCGACATAGATATATTTTGATACCAAACATTGCAAAATTCGTGTCGTGAGGCAGACGAGCGGTGTGAGAGATCAGCAGTCACAGTTCGCTGCCATCACGTCTGGCGTCTTTGTGCCCATCACTCCTGGCGTCTTTGTAGCCATCACCTCTGGCGTCTTTGTGGCCATCACGTCTGGCGTCTTTGTAGCCATCAACTCTGGCGTCTTTGTAGCCATCACGTCTGGCGTCTTTGTAGCCATCAAGTGTGGCGTCTTTGTAGCCATCACCTCTGGCGTCTTTGTGGCCATCACGTCTGGCGTCTTTGTGGCCATCACGTCTGGCGTCTTTGTAGCCATCACGTCTGGCGTCTTTGTAGCCATCAAGTGTGGCGTCTTTGTGGCCATCACGTCTGGCGTCTTTGCCGCCATCACGTCTGGCGTCTTTGTAGCCATCACCTCTGGCGTCTTTGTGGCCATCACGTCTGGCGTCTTTGTGGCCATCACGTCTGGCGTCATTGTAGCCATCAAGTGTGGCGTCTTTGTAGCCATCACGTCTGGCGTCTTTGTGCCCATCACGTCTGGCGTCTTTGTAGCGATCACGTCTGGCGTCTTTGTAGCCATCACGTCTGGCGTCTTTGCCGCCATCACGTCCGGCGTCTTTGTAGCCAATACGTCTGGCGTCTTTGTAGCCATCAGCTCTGGCGTCTTTGTGGCCATCACGTCTGGCGTCTTTGTAGCCATCGCGTCTGGCGTCTTTGTAGCCATCACGTCTGGCGTCTTTGTAGCCATCACGTCTGGCGTCTTTGTAGCCATCACGTCTGGCGTCTTTGTGGCCATCACGTCTGGCGTCTTTGTAGCCATCACGTCTGGTGTCTTTGTAGCCATCACGTCTGGTGTCTTTGTAGCCATCACGTCTGGCGTCTTTGTAGCCATCACGTCTGGCGTCTCTGTAGCCATCACGTCTGGCGTCTTTGTAGCCATCACGTCTGGCGTCTTTGTAGATATCACGTCTGGCGTCTTTGTAGCCATCACGTCTGGCGTCTTTGTAGCCATCACGTCTGGCGTCTTTGTAGCCATCTCGTCTTGCGTCTTTGCCGCCATCACGTTTGGCGTCTTTGTAGATATCACGTCTGGCGTCTTTGTAGCCATCACGTCTGGCGTCTTTGTAGCCATCACGTCTGGCGTCTTTGTAGCCAACACGTCTGGCGTCTTTGTAATCACGTCTGGCTACTTTGTTGCCATCACGTCTGGCGTCTTTGTGCCCATCACTCCTGGCGTCTTTGTAGCCATCACGTCTGGCGTCTTTGTAGCCATCACGTCTGGCGTCTTTGTGGTCATCACGTCTGGCGTCTTTGTGCCCATCACTCCTGGCGTCTTTGTAGCCATCACGTCTGGCGTCTTTGTGCCCATCACTCCTGGCGTCTTTGTAGCCATCACGTCTGGCGTCTTTGTAGCCATCGCGTCTGGCGTCTTTGCCATCACGTCTGGCGTCTTTGTAGCTATCACGTCTGGCGTCTTTGTAGCCATCGCGTCTGGCGTCTTTGCCATCACGTCTGGCGTCTTTGCCCCCAACATGTCTGGTGTCTTTTCCGCCATCACGTCTGGCGTCTCCGCCATCACGTCTGGCGTCTTTGTAGCCATCACGTCTGGCGTCTTTGTCATCACGTCTGGCGTCTTTGCCATCACGTCTGGCGTCTTTGTAGCCATCACGTCTGGCGTCTTTGTAGCCATCACGTCTGATGTCTTTGTAGCCATCACGTCTGGCGTCTTTGTGGCCATCACGTCTGGCGTCTTTGTAGCCATCACGTCTGGCGTCTTTGTGGCCATCACGTCTGGCGTCTTTGTTGCCATCACGTCTGGCGTCTTTGTGGCCATCACGTCTGGCGTCTTCGCCATCACGTCTGATGTCTTTGTTGGCATCCCGTCTGGCGTCGTCGCCCCCAACACGTCTGATGTCTTTGCCATTGCGTCTGGCGTCTTTTCCGCCATCACGTCTGGCGTGTTCGCCATCACGTCTGGCGTCTTCGCCATCACGTGTGGTGTCTTTGCCATCACGTCTGGCGTCTTTGTGGCGATCACGTCTGGCGTCTTTGTAGCCATCACGCCTGGCGTCTTTGTAGCCATCACGTCTTGCGTCTTTGTAGCCATCACGTCTGGTGTCTTTGTAGCCATCACGTCTGGCGTCTTTGTAGCCATCACGTCTGGCGTCTTTGTAGCCATTGTGTCTTGCGTCTTTGTAGCCATCACATCTGGTGTCGTTGTAGCCATCACGTCTGGCGTCTTTGTAGCCATCACGTTTAGCGTCTTTGTAGCCATCACGTCTTGCGTCTTTGTAGCCATCACGTCTGGCGTCTTCGCCGCCATCACGTCTGGCGTCTTTGTAGCCATCACGTCTGGCGTCTTTGTAGCCATCGCCTCTGGCTTCTTTGCCATCATGTCTGTCGTCTTTGCCCCCAACACGTCTGGTGTTTTTTCCGCCATCACGTCTGGCGTCTTTGTAGCCATCACATCTGGCGTCTTTGTCATCACGTCTGGCGTCTTTGCCATCACGTCTGGCGTCTTTGTAGCCATCACGTCTGATGTCTTTGTTGGCATCACGTCTGGCGTCTTTGTGGCCATCACGTCTGGCGTCTTTGTGGCCATCTCGTCTGGCGTCTTTGTGGCCATCACGTCTGGCGTCTTTGTAGCCATCACGTCTGGCGTCTTTGTAGCCATCAAGTGTGGCGTCTTTGTAGCCATCAAGTGTGGCGTCTTTGTAGCCATCACGTCTGGCGTCTTTGTAGCCATCAAGTGTGGCGTCTTTGTAGCCATCACGTCTGGCGTCTTTGTAGCCATCAAGTGTGGCGTCTTTATGGCCATCACGTCTGGCGTCGTCGCCCCCAACACGTCTGATGTCTTTGCCATCGCGTCTGGCGTCTTTTCCGCCATTACGTCTGGCGTGTTCGCCATCACGTCTGGCGTCTTCGCCATCACGTGTGGTGTCTTTGTGGCGATCGCGTCTGGCGTCTCTGTAGCCATCACGTCTGGCGTCTTTGTAGCCATCACGTCTTGCGTCTTTGTAGCCATCACGTCTGGTGTCTTTGTAGCCATCACGTCTGGCGTCTTTGAAGCCATCACGTTTGGCGTCTTTGTAGCCATCAAGTGTGGCGTCTTTGTGGCCATCACGTCTGGCGTCTTTGTAGCCATCACGTCTGGCGTCTTTGTAGCCATCACGTCTGGCGTCTTTGCCATCACGTCTGGCGTCTTTGTAGCCATCACGTCCGGCGTCTTTGTAGCCATCACGTCTGGCGTCTTCGCCGCCATGGGGTTGGTCCTCGCCACGCCGCGTTCGGTCGTCAGCAGTGTGGGCTGCTGTCTGGTGACAGTGTGAAACAACAGCACAGAGTGAGGGACAGACAGAAAAGCAGGCAG
The DNA here is from genome assembly GCA_034096865.1 of Theodoxus fluviatilis. Taxonomy (NCBI): domain Eukaryota; kingdom Metazoa; phylum Mollusca; class Gastropoda; order Cycloneritida; family Neritidae; genus Theodoxus; species Theodoxus fluviatilis. Next base: position 6,222 of record JAWQFJ010017018.1, on the reverse strand, counting down.
GCAGCCAAGCAGGCAGGCAGGTAAGCAGGCAGGTAGGCATGCATGCAGAGACAGATTGTCAGTGACCACACGTTCTTGACTGAATGCCACGGGTCCATCATCTCTGTACGGTCACGGATCTACCATCTCTGTACGGTCACGGGTCTACCACCTCTGTACGGACATGGGTCTACCACCTCTGTATGGACACGGGTCTACCACCTCTGTACGGACACTGGTCTACCACCTCTGTACGGCCACGGGTCTACCATCTCTGTACGGACACGGATCTACCACTTCTGTACGGACACGGGTCTACCACCTCTGTACGGACACGGGTCTACCACCTCTTTACGGACACGGGTCTACCACCTCTGTACGGACACGGGTCTACCACCTCTGTACGTACACGGGTCTACCACCTCTGTACGGACACTTGTCTACCACCTCTGTACGGACACGGGTCTACCATCTCTATACGAACACGGGACTACCACCTCTGTACGAACACGGGTCTACCACCTCTGTACGTACACGGGTCTACCACCTCTGTACGGACACGGGTCTACCACCTCTGTACGGACACGGGTCTACCACCTCTGTACGTACACGGGCCTACCATCTCTATACGAACACGGGACTACCACCTCTGTACGAACACGGGTCTACCACCTCTGTACGTACACGGGTCTACCACCTCTGTACGGTCACGGGTCTACCACCTCTGTATGGACACGGGTCTACCATCTCTGTACATACACGGGTCTACCACCTCTGTACGGACACGGGTCTACAACCTATGTACGGACACGGGTCTACCACCTCTGTACGGACATGGGTCTACCACCTCTGTACGGACACGGGTCTACCACCTCTGTACGGGCACGGGTCTATCACCTCTGTACGTACATGAGTCTACCACCTCTGTACGGACACGGATCTACCACCTCTGTACGGACACTTGTCTACCACCTCTGTACGGACACTTGTCTACCACCTCTGTACGGACACGGGTCTACCACCTCTGTACGGACACTTGTCCACCACCTCTGTACGGACACGGGTCTACCACCTCTGTACGGACACTTGTCTACCACCTCTGTACGGACACGGGTCTACCACCTCTGTACGGACACGGGTCTACCACCTCTGTACGGACACGGGTCTACCATATCTGTACGGACACGGGTCTACCATCTCTCTACTGACACGGATCTACCACCTCTGTACGGTCACGGGTCTA
>JAWQFJ010017017.1:15000-17944 GCA_034096865.1 Theodoxus fluviatilis | reverse complement strand
TTTTTTACTGGATGATGTGCACTTGATGTCACTTGTTGACTCACGTTTTGTTGAACCCGATGGTAAATAGGAAAGAGGTTATTTTCAAGGACGTGTGGTGTTGACAACAAATGGCCCTGCTACACTACTTTCCTTCGCATTAACTTTGTTGTTTCACGATCTCCTTAGGTTTTCATTACTCGACTCTTTTTTCTCTCCAGGTAGCACAGCATCTACGACAACGTCAGGTGAGTCGTTTGTAAACCACACAGACTTAATACTCAATCAGGAAAACAACTCTTAGTGTGTCTCTTCCCCCCCCCCACCTACCTACTTCCACCTCTCCACCCCCCTTCCACCCCTCTACTCACCCCCTTACACCCCTCCACCCTACCCCCCACCCCTCCACCCCTCCACCCGCCGCAAAAGCTTTGGTCCTCTGTCAGCTTCATCACGATGTGTCTGTTGAAAAGATCCGATGAAACAGTAAGTGCTAAAATCACGATTAAAAAAACAACATTGGAATACTTCAGACAGCAGCATTCACTTGTGACATTTCTGCGAGCTTAAAAGTACGAAATGAATGTTGGATTCTCTCAAAGTTTGAGCCATTCTACTTTTTTTGAAAAGGGAAAGCAAAATGGAAATAAATTTCCTCAATTATGAACACATATTATTCACAAAAAATGTTTTTAGATTCATAGACGCCCAGAGACAAAGGCTCCTCGCAGATGCAAGGATCAAACCGCCAAAACAAGGCAATTTCTCACATCTTTGTATTATTGTGATCTTTTTATTTGTTAATAAGTAGTAACACATACGATGAAGTGAAGCGTTTGAGAAGAAGAAAAAAAGTCAATGCTTTGCTTGACGTCTCTGTTTTTGACTGTGAGGAGATCCAAAATGTATCAGCCACGTCTCCCAAGTATCGCTTGCTGTAAGCGTGAGGGTATGGCTTCTCTGTTGCCGATCTAGCAGTGTAATCTAATTGCAAAATAAATTTAAAAGATTAAACTTCCATCACATTCCAGGATGATTGTTGACCGCTTGTTATGCCGGGTTATTTGAAAGCGAAGGCCTCTTTGTAACAGAAGGCTAATCCGTCGTCACTTTTTGGCTTCCACTCCCTGGCACCTGGACCCCGACAAAATAAAAAGTGATATGCAGCATCTTACAACTGACACTTTAAAGTACGGTTGTCTTAGAAATAGTGGAGGTGGCTCTGTTGGTCGTTGTAACAATGCAGGAAGAAGAAGGGGAGAGAGCGGATGAAGAGGAGCTGGGGGAAAAGTCGCAATTAGTAAACTGAGGAATAACATGTACTGTTCTTGCTTTCAGGGAATGAGGGTTTGGGTCCTGGAGCCATTGTGGCTATTGTCGTCGGAAGATTGCTTGGCCTGGCATTCCCGTAAATGACGCGCAGGAGATTTCATTGCCCCAGCACAAGTGCCTATTCTTTCTAGGCACGGTCTGGGACAGCAACCTACCTCGTTATTCTGTTCATTGCAAATGAATTGGCTTCAAAACCTGTCATGAGCGTTGTTTTTTAAAAAGTAATTCCGGATAGACTTTCTCTTTTTTCATTCCCCCCCCCCCCCCCCCCCCCAAGTATTCTCTTCGCAATATGTAGGAGAAACACCAATGTTAAATTTACAAGTATGTTTGTCACATTGACTTTGCTTTACCTGAAATTAAATGATGAGCCTAAATATTTCCCAGAGATGCATTTATAATAAAACTGTTTTTGAAAATGTTTCAAGTGATTGACTGTATCATAGTAGTAAAGAACGAATGTATGCGTATGTGTGTGGGGGGGGGGAGGGGGCCTTCTTGTGATTTTGACCTCACTTTTACTTTGATGTTTCTGTTTGACACATTCAGTCACTTGTTCTTCAGGAAGTAGATGCAAAAGTCGTAGGTAGTGATACCTTTCTCTTAAAATTCTGTGCATGTGTCTCAAACTCTTTGTGGCCGTTCCTTGAATAAATAACACAGACACACCTGCTTCTTTGTTTCTGTGTTAATGCAAACACAAAGTGTATCGTGCTGTATTTAGCATAATCTTTTCATCACACTTCCAAAGGAACCATGTCTATGAGACACAGGAAGGAAGCACTTGGACTTGCGTTTCTTTGCTCGTCAGCACACGAAATCCTGCAGAACTCCGCTAGGATTATACGGTGGATGCATTAGATCATGAAAGGTTTGAACTGTAGTACGTCCACTCATTTCGTGTATAAGATTCTCGAAAGCAACCGTCACAATTATTCAGAAGTATTCAGTGTCCACAGTACCCTTTCCCCCTTTCTTCTTACACATCAGAATGCACATATGTGACTATTCAAAGGACTTTATTCATGGAGACTCTATGTGAATGGCATCCCCTTTTCCCTGGTGCTAGGCAATGCTGCTGCCCTAGAATAAACACACTGCAAAACAAATTTACAATCCGTCGTTAGACGTCATGGCCGACGCAGCAACATCAGAAACCTCCATGGTTTATAGTTGACAGTGGCTGAGAAAAGAATAAATGCACTGCTGCTATCTCTGCTACTGCCATTGTGCCTAATGTTACTGCAGTTTTAACAGGAATACTGCGGTTATCATTACAGCCTCAGCAATTTTCCTGTGAAAAGCAGGCGAGTTATTGTGAGTGAGGCCTGTAGAAAAAGAAGAGTCGTGTGAGGGCATGTTGTTGTAAACCGTAGACACCTTGGCAACGAGCATGCCCCTAGCAACGGCCTTGGACAGCTTACGTCCAGAAAGATGAACCTGCTAAGGCGTTCCGTGTATTTCATTGATAGCACCTGTACAACTACCTTGTGACTGGATCGGAATTCTATGCATGGGACAGCATGGACGAAAGCGCAAGGGGAATAGTGATATCGGCTCGGAAAAGGAGAAAAGCAACAGTCCCACGAAAACCTCAAAGCAACTCATCGCTTTCAAACTTTTCATGAACTGA
>JAWQFJ010017017.1:10000-12500 GCA_034096865.1 Theodoxus fluviatilis | reverse complement strand
GGCAAAAATGAGACACAAATGCTGTCCGGAATACAATGCAACAAGTTAGTCTGCGTTCGCGATGAAGCCATTTTGCCGCCTGCATCTATTACCACGCGAGATACAGCGAAAAAGGGGCGTGGCTGTGGAGTGGGTCGCCATTCCATCAAATTGACTATCTAGGCAGATGCTTCCGAGTGTACGAACTTAAAACAAACACTTTCTTTTCAAGCCTTGATTCTGAAAATTTGATACATTCAATCGGACCTAACTTCCAGTAAGAGTGCAAAATGCCAAGGAAATCCGTCCAGTAGTTTTTGAGAAATCAGCCGTTGAGAATCGACAGAGAGACATACACACAATAAATTACGTCGCGGTATTGATGACGTCACAGATTTTGCAATTTCGCCATTCCAGGAATCGAGTATTTGGGGAGGCGCTTTCGAGTAAAGAACCTTAAAAAACCACTTTCTCTTCAAGCCTCGATTCTGAAAAGTTGATACATTCAATCGGACCTAACTTCCAGTTAGTGTGCAAAATGTCAAGGAAATCCGTCCAGTAGTTTTTGAGAAATCAGCCGTTAAGTCAGGACAGACACACACACACACACACACACACACACACACACACACACACACACACACACACACACACACACACACACACACACACACACACACACACACACAGATAAAGCCTGTAGGACCTCCAGTAAACCTGGAGGGAAAATTCTAGTATCAGAGGATGAGCGGAGTGTTCTTGCGGGGGTGTATAGTTCGAACGGTTGTGAGAGGTATAGAGGAGCAGAGTTGGTGATGATTCTGAAAAAGAGGCAGCAGCACTTGTATTGGATCCTCAGGTCTACCGGGAGCCAATGCAATTTTTTCAACAGGGGCGTACAAGACTGGGTTCGTGGGGCTTTGCAGACAAGATGGGCGGCAGAATTTTGAACACGTTGAAGCGGAAGAGTTGCAGATGTGAGACAGCTAATTAGAATCGAGTTGCCGTAGTTCAGCCTAGAAAGTATGTATGATGTAACTAGTGTTTTGGTGGCGTCTTCTGTGAGGTAGGGGTGAATGGAACCTATTCTTTTTAATTCTAAATAAGAGGCCTGGCAGACTTTTAGAACGTTTTGTTTCATAGAGAAATCACTGTCTAGAAAAATGTCAAGATCACGGAAAGAGTCTGAGAAACCAACAGTGCCGCCTCCTAGAGTGATAGAAGGAGGGAGAAAGAGGGAGGTAGAATATGAGGGTTTGGTGAAAATGGCTTCTATTTTCTCACAGTTTAGTTTCTACTTGTTGGTGGACATCCAGAGTTCAACGTCAGCAATACAAGACTGCATTGAAGTGGTCATCTTTATTATTATTTTTTATTTTTTATTAAATCACTCTTATACCGCGCGATACTCCCACTCAGTGAGACTCAAAGCGCTTCAGCCGATGTCGAGGCTGCCTCTCAGTGTGTAGTGTCTCAAGTCAATGAGACCAGTGTCCTGCTGCCAAGGGCGCTGGCACACTGATTTCTGAGGAAATGGCTGAATTCTGAAGCTGAATGTCACCGGCAAACATTTCGTGTAGAACGGAATGTCCGTCGATGAGTTCAGTCATAGGGGAGGTATACATGATGAACAGGACAGGCCCCAGCACGTTGAGAGAAGAGACGCCGATGGTGGCGTCACTCTTCGCGCCAGAAGTTACGTCATACTTCCTCCCTGCATTCCACGTTGAGAGAAGAGACGCCGATGGTGACGTCACCGTTCGCGCCAGAAGTTACGTCATACTTCCTCCCTGCATTCCACGTTGAGAGGAGATACCACGCTAAGCGACGCCCGTGTCATCTCCTGGTAAAGACGCGCTTGCGACGCCCAAAGCCGTACGTACAGAACGGAAAAACATCGACTTAGAGAAAAAGGCAGAAGCCTCTTTGAAAGAATACAAATTGGTTTGCTATGGTTGTGCTTGTGATAGAATACAATTGCTTCCCCTTCCCCCTTCCCCCCTTCTTTTCCCTCCGGTGCATCGAGAACCATTTCGACAAAGATTCCCGAGGGCGAGGGGCCCTCGTGACGTCTGAGCGGTTGAACCACGATTGACACGCAGCTCGTTCAAAAGCAGCAGTCGAGACAAGAGTGAAGGACTGTCAGATAAGTTACTTTTGATCGGCTGGCGGGCCATTTGTTCAGATTTCATGATTATGATTATGATTATGAGTATTGTTGTTTCTGCTTGGTAACGTTGATTCATTTCTCCATCACCCTGGCATGGTAAATTAAAACCTTTTGACAATTTGACCTATGACCTCACCGTCTTCCTGTTCTGTGTTGGTTCTTTGATAGAATGATTGTGTGAGAGAGTGTCACAAGTGGATCATAGTGAATTCCCCTAGACCTTTGACCTTTCAGTATAACGAGCTGGTCCGGCTTGCGACAACAGGTTTCAATGAAAGCATCAGCAGCATGGTTAGATTGCTTGGACGTTAACCAAATAAGATGCCATCTCTTTTCGTGACCAGTCCTTAC
>JAWQFJ010017017.1:0-5000 GCA_034096865.1 Theodoxus fluviatilis | reverse complement strand
GAGAGAGAGAGAGAGAGAGAGAGAGAGAGAGAGAGAACTGAACTGAACTGAACAAATTTAATGTGTAGGCCACCGGCCTATTACATTGGGAACGCGGACCACGAAATTGAAACGCGAACAACTCGATCAAAGTCATCAAAACCGGCACCCAGTTTTGGAAAGCACGATTTGCACGTAGGACGAGTGTCTATCATCACCAAAGTCATTTTTTACGTGCGGACCGTCTAGACAGTTGTCTTGGCGGCGGCGTCCGGCGCTTCTCGGTCTTGTCTTTGTTTACACTCATCTTGCTGTTGAAGGCAGGCAAGTCTGGGGCAAGTGGAACAGGAGCAGCTGCTGCATCACCGGCTGATGACACAAAGTGGGTTTTCTCACAATCATAGAGGCGATCAGCAGATGTAGCTTGGTTGGTGTCGCTGGTATTCAGAGCTGTGTGCACTCCTTTCACCTCCTCCCGCAGTGAATTCTCCACCATCTCCATCCGGTGAGTGAGGGCCTCCCCCAGTCTATTCATCGTGAGTTGAAGGGCAGCTTTAAATTCTTCACTTGAAACCTCTTTTCCCGAAGGTGGTGACAAACTGGGGCTGGAAGAAGCTGATGATCGTACGGGAGGCTCGACTGGCATTGCGGCAGATTCCGTTTCAGAGTGAACACATGCGCCTGACGGGTCAAAGGTCACAAGTGAGGCGGCGCAAGAATTTCGTGCAGCATCGGCATCAGAGGTTGTAGATGTCGCAACAACATTTTTGTTTAAATTTTCGCGCAAAAGAGTGTCGGCCGCTCTATGCTCACCTATCACTCTGTGTTGCCGAGCCCGTTGTTGGTCTCGTGGCCGCTGTGACGGTGTCTTCCTTTTCCACGCTCCTCTCTTGATATCGGAATCCAGAAATGGTCGGCCAACGTCCTCTCGAAACCGTAGCACAACCACGACACTCCCAGGCTCGCCTGTAACTTTCCACGAAGAAGGCTCATGCGTCGACAGCAAGGATGTCAGGATAGTCACCAAAGTAACTGGTAGTCCAGCGACTGGCATAGAGGTAGAGGGGGTCCTAAACTAACGTGGACAGAGCAGAGCCACAGCAAACACGTCTTAACCACGCGAGCGCGAGCCGCCGAGGACACACTGGGAGTATCAGTGGAGAGAGAGAGAGAGAGAGAGAGAGAGAGAGAGAGAGAGAGAGAGAGAGAGAGAGAGAGAGAGAGAGAAGAGAGAGAGAGAGAGAGAGAGAGAGAGAGAGAGAGAGAGAGAGAGAGAGAGAGAGAGAGAGACCCCATCCGTTGTTGTTCACGTGAGGGGGTTCAAACCTTTTTTTTCCCCCTCTTTTCTCGAGAGGTTGCGGGTTCGAACCCGATCTTATTTTTGTTTGATTGTTTGTAGGTTTTTTTAAGCCAAAACCTGGAGGTTCAGCGCCAGCAGTTTTTATCTGTCTGTCTCTGTGTGTGTCTGTGTGTTTGTTAGTCCCGATTAATGGCTGATATCTCAAAACCTACAGAACGGATATCCTTGACCTTTTGCACACTAACTGGAAGATGGGTCCGATTGAATGAGTCAAAATGTCAGAAGCGAGATTTGAAAAGAAAGTGACTTTTTTTACGTTTTGGTGTTGCAAAGAAGGCAGGGGACGGAACTCTGTCCCGACTCAAGGGAAGTTTTGGCATGTGTGACGTGATCATTTGACGGCGAATAACGTGACGTAATTTCGAGGAGATTGGACATTGGTGAAGGAGAAAGATGTATTTTTCCTCAATGTTTACTGGAGGTCCTACATACTTTATCTGTATGTGTGTGTGCGTGTGTCTGTCTGTCTGTTCCGACTTAACGACTGATATCTCATAAACTACTGGACGGATTTCCTTGACATTTCGTACACTTACTGAAAGTTAGGTCCAATTGAAAATATCAAATTTTCAGAATCAAGGTTCGAAAAGAAAGTGATTTATTTAGGTCGTAAACTCAAAAACACCCTCCCTAGAATGTCAGTTGACGGAATGGCATAATGCGTGGCCTAATGGCAGTGAATCGAAATTAAACTTGGCAGAAATAGACCTTGAGTATCCTAAAATGTACAAGACCACTCAAATTTCATGAAGTATCATCCATTTTTGACTCACATGCGAAGCAAAAGTGAGTCTATGTACTCACCCGTTTCGTCCGTCCGGGCATCCAGGCGTCCGGGCGTCCGGGCGTCCGGCCGTCCAAAAACTTTAACGTTGCATTTTTCTCGGAGACTATTAAGTCTATCAATACCAAATGTGGCATGATGGTGTATGATGACAAGGCCTCAAGAAACATACATAGTGACTTGTCCTTGCTTCAAGGTCAAGGTCGCAGGGGCCATAAATGTGGTCTAAAAAACAGTGATTTTTCACATTTTCTCAATTTTCTCTGAAGTTTTTGAGATTGGATACCTGACCTATATATGGTACATAGGGCAAAGTAATCCCTATCTTTTGATACCAGTTTGGTTGACCTTGCTTTAAGGTCAAGGTCACAGGAGCTCTTCAAATTTGGATTATATACATATTTTGAAGTGACCCTGACCCTGAACTATGGAAGATAACTGTTTCAAACTTAATAATTATGTGAGGCACATGTTATACTTTTATCATAAGACACATTTTGTCACATATCATCAAGGTCAAGGTCACTTTGACCCTTATGAAATGTAACCAAAATGGGGTAGTGAACCACTAAAAGTGACCATATCTCATGGTAGAAAGTGCCAATAAGCATCATTGTGCTTCCTATGTCTTGAATTAACAGCTTTGTGTTGCATGACCTTGGATGACCTTGACCTTGGGTCAAGGCCACATTTATTTTGGTAGGAAAAATGTGTAAAGCATTTCTTAGCGTATGATGTCATTGGTAGGTGTAGTTGTTTGACCTTGACCTTGAAGGTCACCTGAAGGTCAAGGTCATGTAAAGGTCAAGGTCAAGCATGTGAGTCGTATGGGCTTTGCCCTTCTTGTTCTACAATTTACAGTGCAAAATACGAACCAAGGCGGTTACGGAAAAAAACGTTATAAATGCTTTACAAACATGCAGTCATACCAGTTCTCCAATGGCACATTTGGTGGAGCGTTGGACTCTTGGTCATGCGTGAACAGGTTTGATTCTGTGCTGAAATTTTTTTCCCTCTCTCTTTTATCGAGAGGTTGTGGTTTCGAACCCGACCTGGTTTTTAGTGTTTTTTTGTGTGTGTGTTTTCCCCCCTCTTTTCTCGAGAGGTTGCGGGTTCGAACCCGATCTTATTTTTTCTTTTTTTAATGCCTAAACCTGGAGGTTCAGCGCCAGCGGTTTTTATTTATCCCTCCAGGTTTACTGGAGGTCCTCACAGCTTTATGGATTAGCTCACTCCGTAGCACGTCGAATATTTGTTTGTCGCTGGGACATGCTTGGTTGTAGAGGATGCGCGTACGGGTTCGAATCCGCACAGAAGCTTCTTTTTTATGTGTGTACGGTATTCGAGAGAGAGAGCCACCCCACCCGCCGTTGTTCACCCTCTCCATGCGACCAATGCAAACAAAGGCTGGCAGCATACAGATGATACAGAACTTTATTAGTTCAGAATTTTATTAGTTTATTAGTTTATTAAATATTAGTTTAAAAAACATAGGGTACAATGCTCAGTTTAAAAGCATCGAAAGTTTTTGTTCAAAACAATTCTGAAAAAAAAATCCTGGCTGTAAGGAACATTTGCACTACATTGTCACTTGTTGAAACAATTAAGGCTGCTATGGCAGCGTGAGTTGCACTTAAGCCCGGCTTTAAAGCATCTGCATCGCCTTGTCTGACACTTTTTGGAGCCAGTGCAGTTGCATCTTGTGAAGCCTTGCCCATCCGAAGCCGACTGAGAAATGATCGCCGAGCGCAGTGAAACAGTTTTTTCAGTGTTGATGTCGTCAGTGTGCAGATGGCGCTGAGGGCAGAGATCGAACTGGTTTCTGGAATACAGACCACTGAGAATACCAGCTTTAACGGCTATCCTGTATTGGTCGGTGTCTTCTCGTTTGTCAATTATGATACCAAGAATGTTTCTGGCATCACCTCTCCCGCGATCGACCTGAGGAATCGGCACGGCAACATTGTCTCCCGGTTGGCCAGCCTTCAGATCTATGCGACTTCTTTTCACCATCCTTTCTGCTTGAGAAGCTTGAGCATCGACAGCTGCACGACGCCGCTTTTTGATTGCTTTGATGTTTTCTGCAACCGTGTGGCTTTCATCAGAAGAAACAGGGCTGTCAATTGCAACATCGTTGGCAGTATGGTTGTCAGGATCTTGTGCTGAGACTTGCTGACTTGTTACATTGTCAACAGTGTAGTTCGGATCTTGTGCTGAGACTTGTCATATTGTCAACTGTGTAGTCAGAATCTTCTGTTGGCCTGACTGGTGGGTAAGCAAGAAGATCCTCCTCAGTCTCCATCCTAGCAATCACTTCCTGCGGTAAAGACGAACTAGTAAGCCTGTCACGAACATCACAGCCAAACATCGCAGAGTACGGGGAACACTTTATGCCAGAATGGAGAGCACGGTTTTTCTGAAACTGAACAAACTTTATGCCTGTGGGCCAGTCTTGTGAGTCGTTGTCAGCCATCCATGCAACCAGCATATCCTTAATGTCACCATTTGCACGTTCAACCGACCCCTGACTTTGGGGATGGCGAGGCTTCCCATGCACCAAGGTTAGGGCGGGCCAAACTTCCTTCAACTCTGTAATAACTTGTGCAGTGAACTCGGATCCGTTATCGCTTTGCAGGATAACGGGTGGACCAATGAGAAGAAAAATATCCAACAGATGAAAAGCTAAATCTGCAGCTCTTTTAGACGTCAGGGCTCGAAGGACACAAAACTTTGTCATGTGATCCTGATAAACCATGATCCATTTTTTGTTGGCTCCGCTCATGCTTTGCATATCGATAAGATCAATCTGTGCTCTTGATGAGAACTCTTTTGTCAGGATAGGACGAACCACCACGCCCTTCGTCATCGGTCGTTTTT
>JAWQFJ010017015.1:45000-48724 GCA_034096865.1 Theodoxus fluviatilis | reverse complement strand
GAATAAATCTGCATTTGTTTTCCAAACTGATTCATTGGCCTGTGTTATTTTGAGTCTGGGTTGTTTCCTTGTTGTTGTGGTGTCCCCCCAAGGAGTGGAGGTTGGGTTTAATCTGTAAACCCTGTTTGCTTATCAGGGCCATCTCTCCTGGAGGCGATTATCTCGTCCTCTGGGAGGTGGTTCTTAACTTCTACAGTTTTTAGATAAGCAATTAGTACATAAAACGCGACATCGCACTTACGTTATGGTTGAAGTAGGTTGATGTTTACTTCGTCCGCTGAACGCTGTCAAGACTAATGCTCGAATGAATGAAGTATGATTTCATAATTTTTCCGGATTAATACAAATGTATATCAAATACATCAGTTCAATTTAATCGAGTCAATTAATCGAGTACATGTCCACTAGGTGAAAAATGTGTTGAGTGGAACGCAAGTCAGAAAAGTTACACTTGCAGTCTAAACAACAAAATGAATACAGTGTTTGTATTGAAAAATCAGGTCAATCTTTTCGTCGTTTGGTTCCACGACAAGAGTATGAAATCTTGTTTCCAGCGAGATTAGGAGCTTCTGCAAACATGGCTGACAACGGTCAGAATGGTTATAGTTGCTTGGTTTTTTCCTTGTCAAAACTTGTTATACCGTCAGATTGTAACCACCATAAGATTTTCTGCAACTTTTCGAAGCGAATCTAGCCTAAAAACCTACCAGTTATGCATCGTGTTAACAGGATTGACTCGTTGCTTGTAGAACGACGGTACTCGGTAGCAGTACCACACACGGTGTGTGCGTGAATGAGTACGAATGCACATGTCTGGTGTGAACATCTATAAAGTATAATACACTTCCTCCTCTGTGTGACTGTGTGAGTGTTAATTCAGCGTCTATGACATGCCAAAGGAAAACAAAACATGTCATAATAGGAGCTTTCCTGAACCTATCCATCATGTTTTAAATATATGGTCGATTGTTCCTGGGCCAATAGCTTAGAAATGGATTTACATGCTTTACAAACACTCCATCATAGCAATTCTCTAATGGCTCAGCTGGTAGAGCGTTCGACTCTTGGTCATGCATGACCAGGTTTGATTCTGCGCTGAAACTTTTTTTTCTTCTCTTTTTTCGAGAGGTTGCGGGTTCGAACCCGACCTGGGTTTTTGCGTTTTTATGTGTACGTGTGTGTGTTTTCCCCCTCTTTTCTCGAGAGGTTGCGGGTTCGAACCCGATCTTTTTTAACATTTTTTTTTAATATGCCAAAACCTGGAGGTTCAGCGCCAGCGCTTTTTATTACGTAAATCAATACAGTAGAGATTGAACACTTTTAGCATCACGCAACTAAAATAGTTCTTGTTGCTTGCATAACTATCATTCCTGTTCATGACTGGTCGTAAATATTTCATACAACATGTAGTCAATCGACTGGCTGATTGAATGTTTGAACGGGTGTGCGAGTTGTGTACAACTGCCAATGCAAGCATCGAGAGAGAGAGAGAGAGAGAGAGAGAGAGAGAGAGAGAGAGAGAGAGAAAGAGAAAGAGAGAGAGAGACAGACAGAAAGAGCGAGAGACAGAGACAGAGAGAAACAGACAGAAAGAGCGAGAGACAGAGACACAGAGAGAGAGAGACAGAAAGAGCGAGACAGAGACACAGAGAGACAGACAGACACACACAGAGTGAGAAAGACAGACAGAGAGACAGAGAGACAAAGACACAGAGAGACAGAGAGAGACAGACACAGAGAAAGACATACAGAGAGACAGACAGAGAAAGAGAGAAAGACAGACAGTGATACTGAGAGAGACAGAGACAGACATAGAGACAGTCACACAGATGGACAGAGAGAGTGACAGAGAGAGAGAAAGACAGACAGACAGGCAGGCAGGCAGACAGACAGACAGACAGACATACAGACAGACAGACAGACAGACAGACAGACAGACAGACAGACAGAGAGGGGGATAGAGTTCATCATCACAACTGGTTGAGTCACGTGGTCTGTGCTTGAGTCAGTGCTTTATCAAAAGTACCTCTCACAGAACCCAATCCGATAAAAAGCATATGTACAGCTTTAAAACACTTGTCACCCAAGAGACACACGGGCGATGGTACTATAAAAGGTCATGTTGTTCACATTTTGTAAAATAAGCTTTAACTATGCTTCAAAGCTAAAATACGTGTACACGATCCCCTACATCCAGCTATCGATCAGTATACACAGGAATGACTGTGCTGTGACGAGACAACACCTGCCTAGTCATCTTCAAAGGACAAATTTCGTAATTTCAAAGTGAAACGTATGTGCATTGCCATAACTCTAGAGTTTCACGTATCTTGTCCGTCTACCAAGTATCGGTACCCAACCTTGTCGGATGCAAGCTCAGAAATACCGACTGCTACAATACAGGTGATAAATTAATAACACTTTCCGATCAAGGGACAGCGAGATGCTAGCAAACTACTTTCCAAGTGATGTGGTCGTCTCCTCCCATTCAGTGCCAAAAGCGAGCGCATAAATCGGCTTCCAGCACAAAGTTTCACTTTTCAATTTAAAATAAGGAGTACTTTACATATAACGTGCAGTCTGAACACATTTTCATGGCTGTTTTGCTTCTGAAAAAAGCACTTTTCCTCCAACGATAACTAGTCTCAGTCAGAGCAAAAGAACTGATCTTGGTTATAGCGCTGAAGAGGCCGGGCGGAAGTCGAAAGCTACGCGTGGGTGTATTCTATGTTTGTCTTTGTTGAGTGCAGTGTGTACATTTCTTTCTCATGACAAGTATATTTCTGTACACAATGTGCTGTGCAGTTTGGAAATGTATGTGACTTATCACGTCTTGACTGCCCAACCAAGCAAACCAACCAAATCGAAAATACTCGAACAGGCGTCATATCATATCTGACATGGTGTGGGCACGCAGGATTGATTGTGCGTTCGTTCATTCATTCATTTATTCATTCATTCATTTATTTATTCATTCATTCATTCATTCATTCGTTCGTTCGTTCGTTCGTTCATTCGTTCATTCATTATCTATTCATCCATTCAATTATCCATCCATTCATCCATCCATTCAATCCATCCATCCATCCATCCATCCATCTATTATTCATTATCCGTTCATCATTCGTTAGTTCTTTCGTTTATTCATTGGTTTGTTCATTCCTTCCTTCATTTATTCGTTCGTTCATTTGTCTGTCTTTTTTGTTGTTCGTGCTTTTGCACGATTGCTAGTTGGCTTGATTTGTTTGCACGTTTCTCGGTTTATCCCGATCTGTATGTTTGCTTGTGTGCTTGTGTGTGTGGAGTTGTTTATGTGTTTAAAGTTCTCCTTCTCACTCCTTGTGTTGCAGAGATCCCGATGCTACAACAAGTATGGCACCAACGGCCACCCACGGGGTTAATTCAATTGCCCCCTATCACATCAGGCTCAGAACTGGACATACTGCTTGTGGCTGTGACTGGGAAGAAATCTGCTGCGATTACATCGATAATTACCCGAAAATGCGTGTAGATGTTCCGTAAGTCCGGAACGGAGGTGACTGGATGCTGATACTGCTGCTGTTGCTGCTGCTGCTGCTGCTGCTGCTGTTGCTGCTGCTGCTGCTGTTGCTGTTGCTGCTGTTGTTGCTGCTGCTGCTGCTGTTGAGTTGCGCGTGGTTAATGTTGTTTTTGTTGTAGAGACGCTATTGTTGTTGTCGCTGCTTACACTGAAGCTTCAGTGGCT
>JAWQFJ010017015.1:0-40000 GCA_034096865.1 Theodoxus fluviatilis | reverse complement strand
ATCCTGCCATCCATCCATCCTGCCATCCTGCCATTCATCCATCCTGCCATCCTGCTATCCATCCATCCTGCCAGCCAGCCAGCCATCCTGCCAGCAAGCCATTCATCCATCCTGCATGCCAGCCAGCCAGCTATCCTGCTAGCCAGCCAGCCAGCCAGCGAGCAAGCCAGCCGTCCAGCCAGCCAGCCAGCCAGCCAGCCAGCCAGCTATCCTGCCAGCCATACATCCATCCAGCCATCCAGCCATCCAGCCAGCCAGCCAGCCAGCCTACCATCCATCCAGCCTACCATCCATCCAGCCCATCATTCTGCCAGCCTACCATCCTGCCAGCCTACCATCCATCCAGCCTACCATTCATCCAGCCTATCATCCATCCAGCCTACCATCCATCCAGCCTACCATCCATCCAGCCTACCATCCATCCATCCATCCAGCCAGCCAGCCAGCCAGTTAGCCAGCCAGCCAGCCAACCAGCCAGCTAGCCAGCCAGCCAGCCAGCCAGCCAGCCATCCAGCCACCCAGCCAGCCAGCCATCCAGCCAGCCAGCCATCTATCCATGCTGCCATCCATCCATCCAACCATCCAGCCATCCTTCCATCAAGTCATCCTTCCATCCAGCTATCCTTCCATCCAGCCATCCTTCCATTAAGCCATCCATCCAGTCAGCCAGCCATCCAGCCAGCCATCCTTCCATCCAGCCATCCATCCATACCAGCCAGCCAGCCATCCATCCAGCCATCCAGCCATCCAGCCATCAAGCCATCCATCCAGCCTGCCATACAGCCATACATTCATCCATCCATCCAGCCACCCATCCAGCCAGCCAGCCAGCCATCTAGCCATCCAGCCAGCCAGCCAGCCAGCCAGATAGCCAGCCAGCCAGCCAGCCAGCCAGCCTACCATCCATCCAGCCTACCATCCATCCAGCCTACCATCCATTCAGCCTACCATCCATCCAGCCTCACATCCATCCAGCCTACCATCCATCCAGCCAGCCAGCCAACCAGCCAGCCAGCCAGCTTACTATATATCCATCCCCTTTTCTCTCCATCAGCCCACCCACCCACCCATCCATCCATCCACCCACCCACCCATCCATCCACCCACCCACCCATCCATCCATCCATCCATCCATCCATTCACCCACCCAACCACCCACCCACCCATCCATTCATCCATCCATCCATCAGACCATCCATCCATCAGTCCATCCATCCATCAGTCCATCCATCCATCCATCCATCCATCCGTCGATCCACCCATCCATCCACCCACCCATCCATACTCATTCATCCATCCGTCCATCTTACCATCAATTCATCGTCTATGCTATTCATCCATCCACCCATCCATCCATCTATCCAGCCAGCCAGTCAGCCACCCATCCATCCACCCATCAGTTTATATATTCATTCATATATCCATTTATCCATTCATCCCTCCATCTATCCATTATCCGTTCATCTATCCATCCACACACGAATCCGTCAATCATCCATCAATCCATCCACCCACCCATCCATCCATGCATCCATCCATCCTTGCATTCTTCCATCCATCAATCCAACCGTCCATCCAACCATCCATCCATTCATCCATTCATCCATTCATTCATCCATCCATCATTCATCCATCCATCCATCTGTTCATCCATCGATCCTTTTTTTGTATACGTCCATTCATTCCATGTTGTAATCCACCCATTCCCTTTTCTATCCATCCATCCATACATATATCCACCAATCCATCATTCATCATCCATCCATCCATCCGCCCGTCAGTCCATCCATTCACCATCTATCCATTCAACTATTCATCCATCCAACCATCTTTTCATCTATTCATCCATCCATCCCCTTTTCTATTCATCCATTCATTTATCTATCCATCCCCTTTTCTATCCATTCATCCATCCATCCATCCGTCCGTCCATCTTATCATCCTTACTATTCATCCATCCACCCACCCATCCATCTATTCAGCCAGCCAGCCACCCATCCCTCCATACATCCATCAATCAGTCTATATATTCATTCATCTATCATTTATCCATCCATTGATCCATTATCCATTCATCCATCCATCCACCCATCCATCCATCCATCCATCCATCCATCCATCCATCAACCATCGATTCTTTTTTTCTATTCATCCAGTTCTTCCATCTTTTCGTCCACCCAGCCATACATCCATCCATCCATCCGTCATCCATCCATCTATTCTCCCATTAATACATCCGCCCATCAGTCCATCCATCCATCCATCCATGCTATCATTCACCATCCATCCATTCATCTATCCATCCATCCAAACATATTTTAATCTATTCTTCCATCCATCCCATTTTCTATCCATCCTTCGAGCTATCTATTCATCCCCTTTTCTATCCATCCTTCAATCCATCCATCCATGTATCCATCTTACAATCCATCCATCCCTTTTTGCAGATGGTGGGGGTGGCTCATCATTGTTCTGGGGATAGTGTTAGTACTCCTTATCGTGTTGGGACTATACTTGTACGAACGAAAACGAGCACAGCGGCTGCCTTACGGTAAGTGTTCCCAGAACCGCAGTGCAAGGTTACTTTCAGTCTAGACCTGGCCAGCTGGAATGACGACGACTGCGATGATGATGATGATGATGATGATGATGATGATGATGATGATGGTGGTGGTGGTGGTGGTGCTGCTGCTGCAGCTGCTGGTGCTGGTGGTGATGCTGATGTTGCCGGTGACGGTGGTGACGACGACGACGACGACGACAGTGACGGTGATGGTGATGATGATGATGATGATGATGATGATGATGATGATGATGATGATGATGATTAGAAGGAGGAGGAGGAGGAGGAGGACCAGGAGGGGAAGGAGGAGGAGGAGGAGGGAGGAAGGAGGAGGAGTATGGCAATAATGACAACGACGATGATGATGATGACGACGACGACGTCGACGACGATGACGACGACTACTATCTGATATATGCAAGGTGCTCGCTTCACGAAAAATCAGTTTTCTTTCTCCTTAAAGTCCGTTAGCACATCGGGACTACCCGCAGAGTAGCCACAGTGCTGGCTCAGCGTTGAAGGATGCCACCAGCTCAGAGTACAATCTCGCCTACGAAAGAACTCTAACATCTTGCGATCCCGTAGACGTAACAGAAATACATTGAGGGTGGGTGGGGGGTGTTACTTCATTCAAGATAACATTTTATTTGCCCCCCCCCCCCAAATCAAATGTTTGAGTTTAGGTTTTCAAAAGTACAATTAAGCAGGGCATATCGGTCCTAAAAAAGTGTACACTCCAAACTCAAACTCGTTCACAGGAGAAGAAGTATCAGCTGTCATTCTGTCATATGTCTTGACTACAAAGAATGAGTTCTCAGCAATTTGGCATTTCAACATACGCCTTCGTCTGTTGTTTTCTCGGCCTAAAGGCGTGTTCTAATTGAGCGATGCTTACGACTACTTCGCCGATGTTTCGACTTGCCGCGTGATTTCAGAACTTGCTGCAAGCGCCCTCTGGTCGACATCGACGCCCGAGGTCCTGCACTGCGGTGTCCTGTGTGGCTTTTGTCGCTGTGGCTGATGCATTTAGAGAATTACTGACATTTTTGGGGTGTAATTTAAAGCAGCCAGAGACCAATACTAAATTGTCAACGTTTCATGTAGAAGACACTTCAAAAAGTTTATCTAAATTCTACATTACTCAGATCGACACGTAGTCGAAGGAGCGAAATAAGCAGAGTTTCGTCCATGTAGCTATGTGATACTGCCTGGCTTATCATGTAACTCAGTGACGCTGCTGTGACGTGCATTGGCGCGTTTGTTTGGCCCAAAATCTCGAGAGAATCGCAAGGGCTAGGCGTTGCCTTCGTTCCTCGCTCATATGAACGCACTCGCCGTGAAGGCGGGAGGCCGAGGGAGGTTCGGAGCTCCCTCGATGCTTCCCGCTGCAGTGACCCGGATGAGCCAAAATGACGGAGACAGTGCGAGTTGGGCTGGTGTTCGGAGAGAACAGTGCCTGTAATGTGCTTCTCAGGGTCCGAGAATGGAAAAGTGTACGTACACGAAAGTATTTATTGTTCGAGTGTTCATTTGTTTATCTTGAGGAGAACGTTTTATAGGTTATTTCTGGATATACACTGCCGAGATTTTTTTGTATCGCTTGAAAACACGCAACACCCGTATTCGTACGCTCTATGAATTATGTTCCTTGAATTGATCGAAATGAATGGAGGCCTAACATTTTCGACAAAATTGTCTACAGTTGAGCCAGGGTTGCTTTTTTCCGATGAAAAAGTTCCCGTGCCATTCGATATGACACCATGGTGTGTTCTATGAAGTAAAAAACTGATGTGATATCTGAACCGTCAGCTATGTCGTCTATCGGCAACTTCTTCACCGACTCTGGCGCCGGGACGCAGCAATGTTCTTCCGCCTTGCGAGGTCATTGGCCGTTTTTCTAGATGTAGAAGCGTGTCACTCGCCCTCGACTAGCCATCGAGGGATAATCTCGAAATGTGGGGCCAAACAAACCTAAACACTCGCGGCGTATTTGTATGTAAAGCCTGTTCTTAATTGACAAATAAGTCTTGGCTAATATTCACAAAGTCTTGGCTAACTACTTCTTGGCAAACATTCGACAAAAATTCGGCAACTATTGCGCCAAGTCCTGGCAAATCTTTTGCTTATTGATAGCTTGACGAAACCAAGCCAAGATCTCTCAAACAAAGGACATTTGCAATATGACATCGATCGGCATCATGCCCATACCGTAAGTGTGCAATGGCTGTAAGTGTACACGAAACGACAGCTTTTTTCCGCCATTGTGCTCTCAGGGGATCTTACGAAAATCTCGCGCCAATAGCTATTGGTATTTACCTGTCGAGCCAATATCCCAAGTCTTGGCAAATATTGGCCAAGACTTGGCGAAAACTGATTGAGAACCAGAGCACCTGACCAAATATTCAGCACATATATCCCAAGACCTGGCAAATTTTGCCCGAATACTTGGGCAGTATTAGCCAAGACTTAGCAAACACCAGTTAAGAACCGGCTTCACACTCCGCGATCACAAGAATACCGGAGTGCACTTTGGCTTCCTTCACGTCGGCTACATCGCCCAATGAGAACGCAGCCTAAGCGGAGACTGTCTCGTACTGTGCTGCTGCCTGATGTGCCAAATGAACAGTGATAACTGCAGCTTGCAAAACCATTTTGCTGCCGTCTGTTTCTTTACTTAATGACTATGATTTTGCCAAGGCTTCCGCTCACCTGCTTGGTTCATTTTGATAATAAATCTGACGATTTCAGTCAAATCTCAACCAATGAGAGGGCGGGGGGGGGGGGGGGGGGGGACGTTTGAAATATTTCAATATTTTAGAAGGTTCATTCTCCATAATCGCTTTGTGAGGGGCAAAGTCACGAATAGCAAATAAAGAGCACAGGCACTGAGATGCTGAATTTAGACATGCAGTCAGACATGGAGAAAGACTGACAAGAAGGTATGCAGACACACACACACACACACATACCAACTAACACATACCTGTACGCACATACATGCACGCAGACACAAACACAAACACACACGCCCGCGCGCGCGCACACACACACACACACACACACACACGTGCACACCAACACAAACACTTACACACGCACACATACGAGCACGCACACGCACACACGTACATAAACACACACGTGCTCGAATACACGCATTCATGCAGATAGACAGACAGACAGACAGACAGGCAGACAGACAGACAGACAGACAGACAGACAGACACACAGACAGACAGACAGACAGACAGACAGACAGACAGACATCGCACAGACAGCATACAAGACATACGACACACAGACAGACACACACACAGACATACGCACACACAGCACAGACACACACACACACACACACACGATCACGCAAACACACACACACACACACACACGCACGCGCACACACACACACATGTATTCTACAGTTCTTTCAAATGCTTCAAGTTACAACACTGTGTCCGCTTATATGTTTCAGTAGTCAGTAGGCCTGGCATGTCACACAGGGGAGACTACCCTCTCGGGATTTTCCCACCAGGGCCCTTCGAAGGGCCGGAGGGAGCCTACCCCCACCAACATATTCCAACCCCCAGGCAGGCTTTCCCCCTACGCCTGGTCCGCCTGGCGGTCCTGTAAATGAACCCCCAATGTGAGCTAGATATAGACACAGCTACGGCGCACTTTGATAGCGCAACCCCCCGCCTAGGAAGCCACACGTTCTCATCCATGACCTGTAGGCTATAATTAATTCAGGCGGGATGTTCTGCTGGCCAGGCGTGACGCTACGAGGTCTAGTTCATCCTGGTGGCTGAAACCAGTGAAAATTGATTCTGAGTGCCGAACACATACGACGTCATCAATAGTTTGACGCCATCAACATCGTGATTTGCGATAGAATTTCTCCTTTGGTCGTAATTCCAAAACAGATAACACAGAACCTTAAAAATTTAATGGATTATTCCATAAGTAAAACCCTAAAAATCCACTAAATATCATCAGAATCTGTGTAAGCTTTTTGAGTTATCATGTTAATTAACTGACAAACCGAGGATAAAAAACTTCCTTGGCGGAGTTAATTTTTTCCCTCTTGGTTTTGCAATGATGGCAATACCACGCTTTTTGTCATGTCTGCTTTGCTACTCACTCATAGTGTTTTGAGACTTTTACAACCGACTATACTGTTCAAAGTTGAAGTCACTTATGACTCATACATTTGCAAAGGGAAGGTTCAAATCATATACCGTTTTGTTTGCTTGTGTACCCATACAAAGGATCCAGCTATGTGGCAGGTGTGAATGTACGACTGTTCAGATGCTTGCCTTCGGCACGTTTGACGAGGGTTGCTTTTTGTTTGTTTTTTCGACCGGGAATGTGTAAGTAATGGACATTCTTAGACCAGCAAGTAATCCAACTGTATTTTGAGTTATAAAAGGAACATTGACAAATCTGTTTTGTTGTGTTTGTTGTTGTTGCTGTTGTTGTTGATTCAATGTCTTCTCCACACTTATGCTTTCTTTATTTCTCTTGTTTCTCCTCAAGCAGAAAGAAGGCATGCCCTGTAGCTCATTACAACCATGTGTAGACCGCGCAAAATAGTCGACGGAAGTCATCAGAGTTGCCTCCCTTGTTGCTATTTATTTGAACTTCACTATCGCCTGTGTCTTTGTGCGAAAACGGAGGGAGGTGACTCTCTGATGACTTCCGTCGACTTTTTGGGGCGGTCAACTTTTTTGCACACCCAGACCTGCCAACCCACCATCATGCCAAAGAGTAGCATCCAGAGCTATTTGGAGTAGCATTGAAGGAATAGGCGTAGCAGAGGTTGGGGGGGGGGGGGGGAGATAAGGCTGTAAAGGCGGCGTAATAAGCTGAACCGGCGGCCTGAAAGCGGGCGGGGGGGGGGGGGGGGAGAGAGATAAAGCTGCGAAGGCGGCGTGATAAGCTGCACCGGCGCGGCGTGAAAGCGGGGGGGGTTCTGCATCACGGTCAAAAGTTCAAGCACACGGGAAAAGCGTAGTTTTTATGGACAAGCGTAGCAAGCATGTCGAAAGCGTAACATACTACGCCTAAAGCGTAGCATTTGGCAGGTCTGCACACCACGCGCAGTCGCTTGTGGCCAGTGGGTCCGGTGTTCGAAGCTGCGCGGATTCCGGAGTTTTATCCTTGGACAAAGGTGCTTCACCCACATTGCTTCTCCCCAGCCATGAGTAAAACGGGCACCTGTGAGGACAGAGATTGCAAACTGTAGTGCGAGTAACCCTTGTGTATTGCAGTGTTCCAGCATCGGGCTGGAGTGCTCCATAGGGAGCGCAGTTGGAACGGGTACTTGACTGCATCTTAAGAGGTTGGGGTTTCTTTCTCGGCTACGACAAGCTGTTCATTACATTTTGACCACTTGGAGTGGCAAATAAGATGAACATTTCATAAAATGAAATAATATAAGTTGTTTGATGCTCGAAATCTAATCATCACATCCACCGCCATCAGTATCAACGTCATCGTTGTCGTATGGGTGTGCATGCATGTGCATGTGTGTTTTCTAGACATGTCCTCTCTGTGGGCATTCTAGTTCACTAGAGACTCATTCTAGTTTACCAGAGACTCATTCCAGTTCACTAGAGACTTCGCCTACCGGCAAAAGTGTTTCTAGCCCAGTTGACATCACGTGATGGAAGGCTTTCGTCAGAAATATGCAAATGGGGGTCACACGAGAGGCTTGTGGGATAAGCCGATCTGCTCCCTGGCATACGCCGTTAAAGCACTTCTAAGACTATTTCGCACAGAACTCTTATCATGCTCTCGTTGAGGCAATAAACAGGCGTTTATTCGATAAAATAAAATGTTTGAATTGAAATGGAAACAGGTTTTGACATCTGAATGATTTATGTAAAAAGCGGAGAGAAAAATAGTATCAGAACGAACTATTTTTGGCGCAATGCTGTAAATGTAATGCGAAGGGTCAAGTCTATTACGCATTCATTGCGAACTGTGCCAGAGTCACGTGACTCGGGTTTACAGAATGGGGTAAGAATAGATCATCCGCGTCTCCCTTTCATTTGTAAGAGCTCGGCGACTACAGAAATCGAAACTTATTTTGATCTTGCTCCAGCCTGTTCTACTGATTAAAAAAAAATCTGTGGCCTTACTTAGCTTACGAATGCTGACAGACCATAGAACTCCATTCATTTTCATCATCTTCTGAAAATGTGTGTAATATGCATCTTAGTCTTGACGTGGTGACTGAGTTTGAAAATCCATTGTCGCTGTTTGAACTCGGCAACCAATTAAAACACACGGTTATCATACTTCGTTGCTACCCCGGGAAACTTCTGTCAAATTCTGTGTTGATCTATGCAGGTACTTACAAAAAGCGATCAAAATAGAAACATGACGTCGACGCTATCTATTTATAGCAAGGCTGTTGCCAGTTCGTTGCGCTGAGAACCGAGGCCAAACGCAGTTCAAAACTGAGACAGCCGTCAAGAAAATCGATAAAGGGAAGTAACTCGTGCGGTCCTATTTAAAGCATGACTCGCTGATGTCATGGGCGCACTTTAAAAAAAAAATCACTATTGATTCGAGAAAGAAAAACGGGAAAGGGAAAGGGGTTCAGGGCAAGGCTGCCAGAGATGCTTTCCAAGGAATGGGAAAGGAGGCACAAGGGGAAAGTTTAAGAGGAGAGGAGGTGGAGGAGGAGGAGAACGAAATGACCTAATGCAGGAGGTAGAGACCCAGATAGCAAGCAAACGTTGGGCCAACGTAGTGCCAACTGATGCACCTACCGTTGGCCAACCGTGGAGAGCCAACGTTGGCCCAACGTAATTTTGCACCCACGGAATAACGTTGGGCCAACGTGATGGGCCAACACTGAGCCAACGTGATGTGCCAACGCTGAGCCAACGTGATGGGCCAACGCTGAGACAACGTGATGTGCCAACGCTTGGGCCCACGTGATGTGCCAACGCTTGGGCCCACGTGATGTGCCAACGCTTGGGCCCACGTGATGGGCCAATGCTTCCTGCCAACTTTGGACCCCTTTATATGGCAACTTTGGCAAGCATACATCTTTTCATGTCATTTTTAGCTAGCATGCAAGTGTATGCATAGAGAGGCAGCAGATGAACTAAGCAAAATCACAAAATAATGGGTTTTGACATTTGTTACACGTTTAATTAATGGATGTTGAATTGGAGTAACACAAATTTCTACATTAAAAAAAAATTCATCTAAGTGCTAAAGTTTACGTGTAGGTAAGAAAAAATGTGAATCCTGCATCAGTTCTGATACTCAGCACGTCTTTGCCTGAATGGTCAGAATTGTTATACTTAATATCGATCTTTGCAGAGCCACCGTCAATTCAGCAAAAACATTTAAATAAGCTAATTTACATTCAGTCATCAAATTCTAGTCAGTCACTCATTCCTCTCCCAACTCCTTTGTAGAAAGTTTAAGGTGTATGTGGAGACTGCTAGCACAGAGGATCCACAAAAATGAGATAAAACAGATCCCAGGTAAAATACAAGTATTTTAGATTAACATATACATTCCCGTAACAAAAATAGAAAAGGAAAAACAAGTGATTACATTACATATGGGCCCTTATACATCTCTTTCCTAAAACCCAATCTTATAAAAATCACATCCACTCTTCAAATAATCAAACCCCAATGGGGAAATGAAAACCACAAGTAAAACTTTAGTCAGCCTTTTCACTGTATCAAAACTCTTACATAGGATGGTCAGCCCTCGACACAGTAAAAAAAAACTACTCGACCGACCTTCATCACTGCTCTCTCCCTCCGTCTCTCTGTTCTCTGCCTCCTCCCTGTACATTTCCTTTAGATATACAAAACAAGTTTGAGGGGTTGGGAAGTTCCTGTAAATACTTTTTGTCTTTTTGCTTTGGCCCGTGCAGACATTTAAACCAAAGCTAATGACACAAGGTTGCAGCCAATATAACATCCTGCCAGCCAGTCCACCCCCCAGTGCTCTCGCCTCTTGCATGAGTACACGGTCGGCCCCTCAGCCTCTACTCACTTGTTGAAACCATGTCTTTTGACAAGCGGAGATGGGCAAGCATGCTTTGGGGTTGGACGATGTGCGAGGCGCAGTGCCGTGGTTCTATCCCTGGGACGGAGAAATCTGGGTTTATTTAGATATACAGTCACTTTTTTTAAAACAGTTTACCATAATCTGCTCTCACTGCACTCTATTCTTAATCTAGAGCGAACACCGCTCTGCAGTCAGGGGAGTCCGACTTAGTGAGTCCAGACTCTTCGCACCCACACACACCAAAAGACCAAAAGACTTGTTTATGATATATACCACTTCCTGACAGCCAACTCCCCAGTGCTCTCCACTTCTGCATGAGTATACGGTCAGCCCCCTCAGTCTCTACTCGCTTGTTGAGAACCTGTCTTTTGACAGATGTAGATAGGTGAGCATGCCTGCGGGGTTGGACTATGTGCAAGGCGCAGTGCCGTGGTTCTATCCCTGGGACGGGAGGAGTCCAAGTTTATGTAAATATTTTGAGTATGTGGTTTACACATCTACGACGGGCCATAGTAGAAAGACAAACAAGAAGGGCAAAGCCCATACGACTCACATGCTTGACCTTGACCTTTACATGACCTTGACCTTCAGGTGACCTTCAAGGTCAAACAACTAAACCTAGCAATGACATCATACGCTAAGAACTGCTTTACACATTTTTCCTACCAAAATACATGTGACCTTGACCCAAGGTCAAGGTCATCCAAGGTCATGCAACACAAAGCTGTTAATTCAAGACATAGGAAGCACAATGGTGCTTATTGGCACTTTCTACCATGAGATATAGTCACTTTTAGTGGTTCACTACCCCATTTTGGTCACATTTCATAAGGGTCAAAGTGACCTTGACCTTGATGATATGTGAACAAATGTGTCTCATGATGAAAGTATAACATGTGCCCCACATAATTATTAAGTTTGAAACAGTTATCTTCCATAGTTCAGGGGCAAGGTCACTTCACAATATGTATACAATCCAACTTTGAAGAGCTCCTGTGACCTTGACCTTGAAGCAAGGTCAACCAAACTGGTATCAAAAGATAGGGCTTGCTTTGACCTATATACCACTTGTAGCTAAGGTCGCCATTCTCAATAACGTGGGAGAAAATTGGGAAAATGTGAAAAATGATTGTTTTTGAGACCACATTTATGGCTCCTGTGACCTTGACCTTGAAGCAAGGTCAAGTCACTATGTATGTTTTTTGAGGCCTTGTCATCATACACCATCATGCCACATTTGGTGTTGATAGACTTAATAGTGTTCGAGAAAAATCCAACGTTTAAGTTTTTTATGCCCGGACGGAGTGAGTCAAAAAAATTACAGGAACTTTCCACACCTTCAACTTGTTTACCAAAAGATCACAGAGACTCTAGATGAGGGATGGCATTGAATGCACCAAGACTGGCTTGTCTCCTGGCGAAGTGAAGCCAGTCTTTGGAGGCACTTTCCACCTCTTCCTCCTTCACCTCCACATGTTTGTTGGCCCTGGCTGCCACTGAAAAACAGCAATGGTTATTTTATGTGATGGGGGCGGCATGCAGGCATGATGGTAGCAGGGCGTAGGTATGAGACAAATCGTACTTGCTTTCCACAACTTTATTCATCCATGGGTACAGGAGCCCCTGGCTGGTCCGAGGCCTGATGATAATGGCCTGGACCAACCCAAGACCATGGTCATAGTGATCTCTCCCCCAGATGTGATCAGGTCCCGTTGCAATGTATTCATACTATGCATTTAAGAGGGAGAGGAGGCAGTATGTATTGCAGTGACTGAAGAAGCGTATGCAAGTATTCTGTAACATTTGATATTTGGTGATGCGGTTGTGAAGGGCGGTGGCCTAACAATAAACCGTTCGTTCTCTCTTCACTCTCTCTCTTTCTCTCTCTCTCTCTCTACTCTCTCTCTCTCTCTCTCTCTCTCTCTCTCTCATGTTACACTTCACGCAGAGCACTTGAGGATGGTGGAGGATGTGCATGTATCCGTATAAGTGACCTTCTACGCGTAAACACACCACTACAGCCAGCTATTTATAGATACTGCAAGGCAAACATTCCCTATGTTCAACCGCTCTGCTTTCCTATGCTTGTTGGAAATATGTTGTTCGATACGTGTTATTTTTGTCATAGTTATTATCATTAGACTAAGTAGCGTTTTCGGTATAGAAAAAAAATTTCTAACGAAAGAACTTGGGGCGCCTTTCACGGATGATGCAATTTGCTCGCAACAGCAAGGCTTTGTGATGACTTGAATGTTGCAAACAGAAAAAAATTGAGGTGATGTGAAACCGGGTACCAAACGGCCCTCCTAAGGGCCTCTCCCCAGGTCCTTCGGATGAGACCTTAATAAACCGAGGCCTAAGTGCGCTTAGAACCACTGGATAAGGCGCATTATAAATATAATAAATTATTATTATTATGTGTGCGAGTGAGTGAGTGAGTGAGAAGAGAGAGAGAGAGAGGAGAGAGAGAGAGAAAGAGAGAGAGAGAGAGAAAATGAATTTTAATTTACAGCCTTTTCACTGTATAAAACTCTAACATACGTAGGTCAGCCCTCGACACAGTAAAAAAAAACACTACTCGACCGACCTTCACCACTGCTCTCTCCCTCCGTCTCTCTGTTCTCTGCCTCCTCCCTGTATATTTCCTTTAGATATACAAAACAAGTTTGAAGGGTTGGGAAGTTCCTGTAAATACTTTATGTCTTTTTGCTTTGGCCCGTCGCAGACGTTTAAACCAAAGCTAACGACACAAGGTTGCAGCCAATATAACATCCTGCCAGCCAGCCCACCCCCCAGTGCTCTCGCCTCTTGCATGAGTACACGGTCGGCCCCTCAGCCTCTACTCACTTGTTGAAACCATGTCTTTTGACAGGCGGAGATGGGCAAGCATGCTTTGGGGTTGGACGATGTGCGAGGCGCAGTGCCGTGGTTCTATCCCTGGGACGGAGAAATCTGGGTTTATTTAGATATAGTCACTTTTTTAAAAACAGTTTACCATAATCTGCTCTCACTGCACTCTATTCTTAATCTAGAGCGAACACCGCTTTGCAGTCAGGGGAGTCCGACTTAGTGAGTCCAGACTCTTCGCACCCACACACACCAAAATACCAAAAGACTTGTTTATGATATATACCAGTTCCTGACAGCCAACTCCCCAGTGCTCTCCACTTCTGCATGAGTATACGGTCAGCCCCCTCAGCCTCTACTCGCTTGTTGAGAACCTGTCTTTTGACAGACGTAGATAGGTGAGCATGCCTGCGGGGTTGGACGATGTGCAAGGCACAGTGCCGTGGTTCTATCCCTGGGACGGGAGGAGTCCAAGTTTATGTAAATATTTTGAGTATGTGGTTTACACATCTACGACGGGCCATAGCAGAAAGACAAAAAAAATTACAGGAACTTTCCACACCTTCAAACTTGTTTACCAAAAGATCACAGAGACTCTAGATGAGGGATGGCATTGGATGCATCAAGACTGGCTTGTCTCCTGGCCCGTTGTTTACGGCCCCCCTGACGGTCCTTGGCGAAGCGAAGCCAGTCTTTGGAGGCACTTTCCACCTCATCCTCCTTCACCTCCACATGTTTGTTGGCCCTGGCTGCCACTGAAAAACAGCAATGGTTATTTTAGATTCATGTTCTACATCCACACCACTGCTACATACATTTCTGTGATTTTATGGTAAAGATTTATGTTTGGACCATTCAGAGCCTTAACCTCGGCTTTCTATAAAGTGAAAACTGGTCCACCTGCATCTTCTAAGACATTCTGTCATGGCAGTAGAGGAATACCATAAATTTGCAAAATATAAATATTTTTCATCTCTTGTATTTTCAAGTCACTATTTATCAACTGCAAATATTTATGTACACAACAGTTTATGTCCCCTGCTATCCCATTCATGTCCTCCATAATAAAATAAATTTTAAGTAATAATAGAAGAGCTTTTATCTAATCAGACATTTTGACGTATAGAATAACAGTTTCTGAGTTTAGCAAGACCAAAAGGTACTGCTGAGTTTACATGCTGCATATTGCTGTTCAATTGAAGACTGCATGTATTGCCAAAATAAATCAAATGAAATTGAAAACTGTGTGTCACACATCAACAGTGTTTGGTGAAATAATGCATAGTTCATAGGTTGTACTTAATTACTCTCAAGGACCTGGTTTGGATTTTATGTTGCTGAATATCTGTGTGAAAATAGATAAGTTGATTGGAAAAATACCCAAACTGTCCCTGAAAAGGATCCATAGACTTACACATCACTGTGCGGTATAGCCTGGTGGTGGAGAAAGCTCTTTTTTCTCCCCGGCCCAGCCAGTTGAACTGGAGAGCCAGGTTATGAGAAAAGATTTTCTCCATGATCCGCCGCGTGATGTCTCTGGCATTTTCCCCTCCGATAGCTGCCAGGATTGCTGCCTGGAAAACCACATTAAGAAATGAGTACAGTGTGCTGCAAGCAGAGGCAGAGTAGATTGATAAAAGCAAAATAATTAGAAATAAAACATTTACTATCATTGACAGATACTTGCGATTTTTTCCCTTTTCATTCAGGATTCATAGAGATACACTTGAACATAAAAATAGTCTTTGAATATATCATGGGTAAAGTAAATGGAAAGTGCAATCAATTTTTCATTTAAATGTTACATACTGCTTTCTTGGAGTAGCTTGATTCCATCAGCTTCCTCTCTAGGTCCTCCATCTCCTCCATGGAGTTCAGGGGCAAAAGCCAACTCTTCTTGGGGCAAAGATGGGGAGGATGTTGGATCCATCAAGAGGAGCTTGATGGAAGCATCTATGTCCATAAGCTTCTTACTCAAGGCCTTTTGTCGAGAGTTGACTTCCTCCAAGCACTGGTTCATGCTCACCACCAGCTTTCTTAAAACTGTAAGGCAAAAATAAGAATGTGTAATCATCAAACCTTTACTGTTTTACATACTATTAATTTTAGCTTTATGAGTTTCAGGTGTAGGCAAGATTTGAGAACTTTTCTTTCTTGTGTGTGAAATCTAAACAATTGCTTTATATCAGCACTTTATACACATCTATATGGCTGGGATGTCTGGGCTGAACTGAATCTGATAGATTTAGATACTTACATGTAAGTTCTGCAGCTGTGTCACCAGATGATGCTGTTGAGGGTGTCAATGGCAGTGATGGTACTGGTGGGGGTGGAGGAAGGGAAAGGGATGCTGATCCTACAGGTTCCTGGTGGAAAATGTAAAAAAATGTCAAGCACTTTTCAAGTCAGAACCAACTGTTCTCAAGCAGACAAAAATCTATTTTAAAAAAACATTATTAAACAACTAAATTATTTATATGTGTGAATCCATTTAAAAGGGAAATTTCTAGGCGAAATCAAAGGTAAGATTTTTTTTTAATTCAAGAACCTTTCAAAAGCGAGTGCAGTCAAAATGTTGATTTGCAAGGACTTTCAAGCACCTCAAATGAAGGTATGAAAATGCATGGACTTTCAAGTATCCTCAAAGACTGTACAAACCTTCTGGTTTGCAGGTGTTCGCCTGCACTTCCATGCTGTGCGTCCATACTCACAGTCACTTTCACTGTCAGACAAATATTGTCTTGGCACTCTGCAACAAATTACAGGATACAAAATAATTTTAAAAAAGTGTAAATATGGCCTTTAAACATAATGATAATGTTGAAACAAATGCAGAATATAAAAACCGCTGGCGCTGAACCTCCAGGTTTTGGCATTTAAAAAAAGATCGGGTTCGAACCCGCAACCTCTCGAGAAAAGAGGGGGAAAACACACACACACATAAAAACACCAAAAAACCACAACCTCTCGAAAAAAGAGAAGAAAAAAAGTTTCAGCACAGAATCAAACCTGGTCATGCATGACCAAGAGTCGAACGCTCTACCAGCTGAGCCATTAGAGAATTGCTATGACGGAGTGTTTGTAAAGCATGTAAATCCACTTCTAAGCTATCGGCCCAGGAACAATCAACCATATATTTTAAACATGATGGATAGGTTCAGGAAGCTCCTATTATGACATGTTTTGCTTTCCTTTGGCATGTCATAGACGCTGAATTAACACTCACACAGTCACACAGAGGAGGAAGTGTATTATAGATGTTCAACCCAGACATGTGCATTCGTACTCATTCAGTGATTCACGCACACACCGTGTGTGGTACTGCTACCGAGTACCGTCATTCTACAAGCAACGAGTCAATCCTGTTAACACGATTCATAACTGGTAGGTTTTTAGGCTAGATTTGCTTCGAAAAGTTGCAGATAATCTGATGGTGGTAACAATCTGACGGTATAACAAGTTTTGACAAGGAAAAAACCAAGCAAGTAATCATTCTGACCGTTGTCAGCCATGTTCACCACGACAACGGCAGGATTCTAACGCATCATGAAGAAGGCTGAAATGGTCGGTGTCGGTGGTTGTTGTGACTCTTGACCGGTACTGTACTCCATGCACCTTAATGGTCCGTGTGATTCGGGTGTAATCTTAAGCTTAACGACGTTTATTGGCAGTATTACACCAAAATCACACAGAGCACAAACTTTGCGCAGCTGAGTGCGAGAATCTGGGTCACGTGTCGGCGTCTATTTTCATGGCTCGTGAGTGCCTGGCTGAAGTGCGTTAGAATCCTGCCCTTTTCACCCTCTGTTTGCAGAAGCTCCTAATCTCACTGGAAACAAGATTTCATACTCTTGTCGTGGAACCAAACGACGACAAGAGTGACCTGATTTTTATATACAAACACTGTATTCATTTTGTTGTTTAGACTGCAAGTGTAACTTTTCTGACTTGCGTTCCACTCAACACATTTTTCACCTAGTGGACATGTACTCGATTAATTGACTCGATTAAATTGAACTGATGTATTTGATATACATTTGTATTAACTCTCAAACGTTTCCGGTGGTCGATAACAATAACACTTATAATTTAAATGTAAAAAAAATACTTTATTGAAAAAATTACATATCATTGAAGAAAAAGCATTGCTAAGCAAAAAAAGTTATAATATATTTCAGTTTAATTGCGAAAATATGCAAAAATAGTTATTTACTGCGCAGCAAAGCGTCTGCTTCCAGATCGCCATCTTAAATGTTTTAGCGTCACTGGTTTTGCTTCGCTGCTTGATAACATCGTCAAATATGGACCAAGAATCATCTTCTGAAGATGATATTGCTTATGATTCAAGTGATGATGAAGTTTGGTGTGATGATGAATCGTCATTTTCAAGCAATGGCAAAAATATAGATCCAAACATCGACGGGATTGATTATCGAAGGTGTGTGTTGCTATTTTTATCTTTGTTTATCGGACGTATTTGCTTCTTTTTATTCTGTAAATTGTTCTTGGATATAGCTAGGGTGAACTCATACATTTTATTTCAAAACTGGCGAGAACAACACAGAGATGTAGAAGAATTGAAAAGGAATGCAAAGTATAATCAGCTGGCCTTCACTGAAGAACTTATAAGACAACGGGGGGGTTTGATGTTGATGTGGATGTGCCGGTTGCGGACAAGCCAGTCACATACACCATCCACAGCATTATCCCCAACATGTGCAAAACTAAAGACAGACGAAACTGTAAGCTGTGCTACACTAAATTCAAAATAGAAAGGAAAACAAGAACTTACTCTGTAGCCTGCAACACATTCCTGTGTTTACAGGACGACCGCAACTGCCTGCTGGAGTACCACCAGATTTAATTGCATCGGCAGGCACATAGAACCAGTTTTGTTTGTTGTTTTCATTTCACATTGACAGTTTTTGTGTGTGTAAATATGGTTTATGCACAAATGATTTATGTGTAACTTAGACAAGAGGAAAAGAAATACATTTTGAATAAGTAAGTTCACCTGTTGTTAAGTGCATTATTTTATGGGGGGTTTTTTGCCGAAAGCTTCAGACTAGTAGCTTTACAAAAAACTCTCTCAAATCACTAAATTTGATTGAAAAAATATGCAGATTGAAATTTTATGAGTAAATATAATTGTATTTTATGTTAGAAATGAAGAAAACAAAAGAAACTATCCCCCCCCAAAAAAAGTTGTTCGTTGTGATTGTAGAGTGTTGTCAATTTAGTGCGTTTTTTGTTATTTTTTCCTGCATATTAAAAAAAAAGAGTTTATACATAACAGTTTTTTCTCAAATCAAATATCATAGTAAGAAAGGTTAGTTTGTTCTGAATAAAATGGTATATAATATGTCATATTTTATATCAGCAATAACGTATATAAGCTTTGCTAAAGATAGTATGTGTAGTCTTAGCTAAAAAAAAGCCTGAAAATGACAAACGTTTAAGAGTTAATCCGGAAAAATTATGAAATCATACTTCATTCATTCGAGCATTAGTCTTGACAGCGTTCAGTGGACGAAGTAAACATCAATCTACTTCGACCATAACGTAAGTGCGAGTTGCAGACGAAACTATCACCGTCACATGACACGGTGACGCCGAATGTCAAATCACTGCTATCTTACGGACAAAGTCTGAATAATCTGAGAAAGAAAATCGAATTGGTTTATTATGTGTATGAATACGAGTTTTTTTAATCGACTTCGGTCAATTTCGCGCTGCCTTGCAGTGATGATTTGAATACGAAGCAGTCGTCTGCAAGGCGAAAACGATCTCGAAGCCAGCGAAGCCGAAGTTTCGACCATGAATGGAAAAAATCGTATTACGACCGTCAACCACTTTCTCTTCAAACCTCGATTCTGAAAATTTGATACATTCAATCGGACCTAACTTCCAGTTATAGTGTGCAAAATCTCAAGGAAATCCGTCCAGTAGTTTTTGAGATATAAGCCGTGGAGTCGGGACAGACAGACAGACAGACAGACAGACACACACACACACACACACACACACACACACACACACACACACACACACACACACACACACACACACACACACACAGATAAAGTCTGTAGGACCTCCAGTAAACCATGAGGGATAATTCTTTCTCCTTTACCAGTGTTCTCAAATTCAGTGTTCGTCATTAAACAGCTTCAAAAAAAGAATTGACACGATGTTCAAAGACTACATGTACTGTGATGATGTTGGCCACCCGCTGCTGTTGCCACGTATACCACTCTCTGCCACTCATAAGCCACCGGAAGAAAAGTATAGAGAATAGGCACGATCGTTTAAGATCGTTAGAACTAGGGTAGTAAAAAGTGAGAGTAGCCATAAGTACTGATCAAAAGATCAGATAAAGGCCTCGCGGCCTAAGACATCTGAGGACATATCTTCTCTGTCCTTGCAAATGACGTCACGTTATTGATGACGTCGCACATGTTGGAATTTCGCCATTCCATCAAATTGCCTACCTCCCCAGGTGTTTCGAAATTCTTCTCCTGGCATATAGAATCGAAATTGTACTTGCAAATGACGTAACGTTATTAATGACGTCAAATTTGGCTATTCCGTCAATTGTCATTTCAATCATTTTTCGACCGGTAATTTCGAGAATACGACCTTAAAAAACCCCTTTCTCTTCAAGCCTCGATTCTGAAAATTTGATACATTCAATCGGACCTAACTTCCAGTTAGTGTGCAAAATCTCAAGGAAATCCGTCCAGTAGTTTTTGAGATATAAGCCGTGGAGACGGGACAGACAGACACACAGACAGACTAATAAAAACCGCTGGCGCTGAACCTCCAGGTTTTGGCATATTAAAAAAAAATGTAAAAAAAGATCGGGTTCGACCCCGCAATCTCTCGAGAAAAGAGGGGGAAAACACACACACACACATAAAAACACAAAAACCCAGGTCGGGTTCGAACCCACAACCTCTCGAAAAAAGAGAAGAAAAAAAAGTTTCAGCGCAGAATCAAACCTGGTCATGCATGATCAAGAGACGAACGCTCTACCAGCTGAGCCATTAGAGAATTGCTATGACGGAGTGTTTGTAAAGCATGTAAATCCATTTCTAAGCTATTGGCCCAGGAACAATCGACCATATATTTAAAACATGATGGATAGGTTCAGGAAAGCTCCTATTATGACATGTTTTGTTTTCCTTTGGCATGTCATAGACGCTGAATTAACACTCACACAGTCACACAGAGGAGGAAGTGTATTATACTTTATAGATGTTCACACCAGACATGTGCATTCGTACTCATTCATGCACACACCGTGTGTGGTACTGCTACCGAGTACCGTCGTTCTACAAGCAACGAGTCAATCCTGATAACACAATGCATAACTGGTAGGTTTTTAGGCTAGATTTGCTTTGAAAAGTTGCAGAAAATCTTATGGTGGTTACAATCTGACGGTATAACAAGTTTTGACAAGGAAAAAACCAAGCAACTATAACCATTCTGACCGTTGTCAGCCATGTTTGCAGAAGCTCCTAATCTCGCTGGAAACAAGATTTCATACTCTTGTCGTGGAACCAAACGACGAAAAGATTGACCTGATTTTTCAATACAAACACTGTATTCATTTTGTTGTTTAGACTGCAAGTGTAACTTTTCTGACTTGCGTTCCACTCAACACATTTTTCACCTAGTGGACATGTACTCGATTAATTGACTCGATTAAATTGAACTGATGTATTTGATATACATTTGTATTAATCCGGAAAAATTATGAAATCATACTTCATTCATTCGAGCATTAGTCTTGACAGCGTTCAGCGGACGAAGTAAACATCAATCTACTTCGACCATAACGTAAGTGCGAGTTGCAGACGAAACTATCACCGTCACATGACACGGTGACGCCGAATGTCAAATCACTGCTATCTTACGGTCGTAATTATCGGACAAAGTCTGAATAATCTGAGAAAGAAAATCGAATTGGTTTATTATGTGTATGAATACGAGTTTTTTTAATCGACTTCGGTCAATTTCGCGCTGCCTTGCAGTGATGATTTGAATACGAAGCAGTCGTCTGCAAGGCGAAAACGATCTCGAAGCCAGCGAAGCCGAAGTTTCGACCATGAATGGAAAAAATCGTATTACGACCGTCAACCACTTTCTCTTCAAACCTCGATTCTGAAAATTTGATACATTCAATCGGACCTAACTTCCAGTTAGTGTGCAAAATCTCAAGGAAATCCGTCCAGTAGTTTTTGAGATATAAGCCGTGGAGTCGGGACAGACAGACAGACACACACACACACAAACACACACACACACACACACACACACACACACACACACACACACACAGACAGATAAAGTCTGTAGGACCTCCAGTAAACCATGAGGGATAATTCTTTCTCCTTTACCAGTGTTCTCAAATTCAGTGTTCGTCATTAAACAGCTTCAAAAAAGAATTGACACGATGTTCAAAGACTACATGTACTGTGATGATGTTGGCCACCCGCTGCTGTTGCCACGTATACCACTCTCTGCCACTCATAAGCCACCGGAAGAAAAGTATAGAGAATAGGCACGATCTTTTAAGATCGTTAGAACTAGGGTAGTAAAAAGTGAGAGTAGCCATAAGTACTGATCAAAAGATCAGATAAAGGCCTCGCGGCCTAAGACATCTGAGGACATATCTTCTCTGTCCTCGCAAATGACGTCACGTTATTGATGACGTCGCACATGTTGGAATTTCGCCATTCCATCAAATTGCCTACCTCCCCAGGTGTTTCGAAATTCTTCTCCTGGCATACATATAGGATCGAAATTGTACTTGCAAATGACGTAACGTTATTAATGACGTCAAATTTGGCTATTCCGTCAATTGTCATTTCAATCATTTTTAGAGAGGTGCTTCAATTATACGACCTTAAAAAACCCCTTTCTCTTCAAGCCTTGATTCTGAAAATTTGATACATTCAATCGGACCTAACTGCCAGTTAGTGTGCAAAATCTCAAGGAAATCCGTCCAGTAGTTTTTGAGATATAAGCCGTGGAGACGGGACAGACAGACACACAGACAGACTAATAAAAACCACTGGCGCTGAACCTCCAGGTTTTGGCATTTAAAAAAAGATCGGGTTCGAACCCGCAACCTCTCGAGAAAAGAGGGGGAAAACACACACACACATAAAAACACAAAAAACCACAACCTCTCGAAAAAAGAGAAGAAAAAAAAAGTTTCAGCGCAGAATCAAACCTGGTCATGCATGACCAAGAGTCGAACGCTCTACCAGCTGAGCCATTAGAGAATTGCTATGACAGAGTGTTTGTAAAGCATGTAAATCCACTTCTAAGCTATCGGCCCAGGAACAATCAACCATATATTTTAAACATGATGGATAGGTTCAGGAAGCTCCTATTATGACATGTTTTGCTTTCCTTTGGCATGTCATAGACGCTGAATTAACACTCACACAGTCACACAGAGGAGGAAGTGTATTATAGATGTTCAACCCAGACATGTGCATTCGTACTCATTCAGTGATTCACGCACACACACCGTGTGTGGTACTGCTACCGAGTACCGTCATTCTACAAGCAACGAGTCAATCCTGTTAACACGATTCATAACTGGTAGGTTTTTAGGCTAGATTCGCTTCGAAAAGTTGCAGAAAATCTGATGGTGGTAACAATCTGACGGTATAACAAGTTTTGACAAGGAAAAAACCAAGCAAGTAATCATTCTGACCGTTGTCAGCCATGTTCACCACGACAACGGCAGGATTCTAACGCATCATGAAGAAGGCTGAAATGGTCGGTGTCGGTGGTTGTTGTGACTCTTGACCGGTACTGTACTCCATGCACCTTAACGGTCCGTGTGATTCGGGTGTAATCTTAAGCTTAACGACGTTTATTGGCAGTATTACACCCGAATCACACAGAGCACAAACTTTGCGCAGCTGAGTGCGAGAATCTGGGTCACGTGTCGGCGTCTATTTTCATGGCTCGTGAGTGCCTGGCTAAAGTGCGTTAGAATCCTGCCCTTTTCACCCTCTGTTTGCAGAAGCTCCTAATCTCGCTGGAAACAAGATTTCATACTCTTGTCGTGGAACCAAACGACGACAAGATTGACCTGATTTTTCAATACAAACACTGTATTCATTTTGTTGTTTAGACTGCAAGTGTAACTTTTCTGACTTGCGTTCCACTCAACACATTTTTCACCTAGTGGACATGTACTCGATTAATTGACTCGATTAAATTGAACTGATGTATTTGATATACATTTGTATTAATCCGGAAAAATTATGAAATCATACTTCATTCATTCGAGCATTAGTCTTGACAGCGTTCAGCGGACGAAGTAAACATCAATCTACTTCGACCATAACGTAAGTGCGAGTTGCAGACGAAACTATCACCGTCACATGACACGGTGACGCCGAATGTCAAATCACTGCTATCTTACGGTCGTAATTATCGGACAAAGTCTGAATAATCTGAGAAAGAAAATCGAATTGGTTTATTATGTGTATGAATACGAGTTTTTTTTAATCGACTTCGGTCAATTTCGCGCTGCCTTGCAGTGATGATTTGAATACGAAGCAGTCGTCTGCAAGGCGAAAACGATCTCGAAGCCAGCGAAGCCGAAGTTTCGACCATGAATGGAAAAAATCGTATTACGACCGTCAACCACTTTCTCTTCAAACCTCGATTCTGAAAATTTGATACATTCAATCGGACCTAACTTCCAGTTAGTGTGCAAAATCTCAAGGAAATCCGTCCAGTAGTTTTTGAGATATAAGCCGTGGAGTCGGGACAGACAGACAGACAGACAGACAGACACACACACACACACACACACACACACACACACACACACACACACACACACACACACACACACACACACACACACACACACAGACAGATAAAGTCTGTAGGACCTCCAGTAAACCATGAGGGATAATTCTTTCTCCTTTACCAGTGTTCTCAAATTCAGTGTTCGTCATTAAACAGCTTCAAAAAAGAATTGACACGATGTTCAAAGACTACATGTACTGTGATGATGTTGGCCACCCGCTGCTGTTGCCACGTATACCACTCTCTGCCACTCATAAGCCACCGGAAGAAAAGTATAGAGAATAGGCACGATCTTTTAAGATCGTTAGAACTAGGGTAGTAAAAAGTGAGAGTAGCCATAAGTACTGATCAAAAGATCAGATAAAGGCCTCGCAGCCTAAGACATCTGAGGACATATCTTCTCTGTCCTTGCAAATGACGTCACGTTATTGATGACGTCGCACATGTTGGAATTTCGCCATTCCATCAAATTGCCTACACCCCCAGGTGTTTCGAAATTCTTCTCCTGGCATATAGAATCGAAATTGTACTTGCAAATGACGTAACGTTATCAATGACGTCAAATTTGGCTATTCCGTCAATTGTCATTTCAATCATTTTTAGAGAGGTGCTTCAATTATACGACCTTAAAAAACCCCTTTCTCTTCAAGCCTTGATTCTGAAAAATTGATACATTCAATCGGACCTAACTGCCAGTTAGTGTGCAAAATCTCAAGGAAATCCGTCCAGTAGTTTTTGAGATATAAGCCGTGGAGACGGGACAGACAGACACACAGACAGACTAATAAAAACCACTGGCGCTGAACCTCCAGGTTTTGGCATTTAAAAAAAGATCGGGTTCGAACCTGCAACCTCTCGAGAAAAGAGGGGGAAAACACACACACACATAAAAACAAAAAAACCACAACCTCTTGAAAAAAGAGAAGAAAAAAAAAGTTTCAGCGCAGAATCAAACCTGGTCATGCATGACCAAGAGTCGAACGCTCTACCAGCTGAGCCATTAGAGAATTGCTATGACAGAGTGTTTGTAAAGCATGTAAATCCACTTCTAAGCTATCGGCCCAGGAACAATCAACCATATATTTTAAACATGATGGATAGGTTCAGGAAGCTCCTATTATGACATGTTTTGCTTTCCTTTGGCATGTCATAGACGCTGAATTAACACTCACACAGTCACACAGAGGAGGAAGTGTATTATAGATGTTCAACCCAGACATGTGCATTCGTACTCATTCAGTGATTCACGCACACACCGTGTGTGGTACTGCTACCGAGTACCGTCATTCTACAAGCAACGAGTCAATCCTGTTAACACGATTCATAACTGGTAGGTTTTTAGGCTAGATTTGCTTCGAAAAGTTGCAGATAATCTGATGGTGGTAACAATCTGACGGTATAACAAGTTTTGACAAGGAAAAAACCAAGCAAGTAATCATTCTGACCGTTGTCAGCCATGTTCACCACGACAACGGCAGGATTCTAACGCATCATGAAGAAGGCTGAAATGGTCGGTGTCGGTGGTTGTTGTGACTCTTGACCGGTACTGTACTCCATGCAGCTTAATGGTCCGTGTGATTCAGGTGTAATCTTAAGCTTAACGACGTTTATTGGCAGTATTACACCCGCATCACACAGAGCAAAAACTTTGCGCAGCTAAGTGCGAGAATCTGGGTCACGTGTCGGCGTCTATTTTCATGGCTCGTGAGTGCCTGGCTAAAGTGCGTTAGAATCCTGCCCTTTTCACCCTCTGTTTGCAGAGCTCCTAATCTCGCTGGAAACAAGATTTCATACTCTTGTCGTGGAACCAAACGACGAAAAGATTGACCTGATTTTTCAATACAAACACTGTATTCATTTTGTTGTTTAGACTGCAAGTGTAACTTTTCTGACTTGCGTTCCGCTCAACACATTTTTCACCTAGTGGACATGTACTCGATTAATTGACTCGATTAAATTGAACTGATGTATTTGATATACATTTGTATTAATCCGGAAAAATTATGAAATCATACTTCATTCATTCGAGCATTAGTCTTGACAGCGTTCAGCGGACGAAGTAAACACCAATCTACTTCGACCATAACGTAAGTGCGAGTTGCAGACAAAACTATCACCGTCACATGACACGGTGACGCCGAATGTCAAATCACTGCTATCTTACGGTCGTAATTATCGGACAAAGTCTGAATAATCTGAGAAAGAAAATCGAATTGGTTCATTATGTGTATGAATACGAGTTTTTTTAATCGACTTCGGTCAATTTCGCGCTGCCTTGCAGTGATGATTTGAATACGAAGCAGTCGTCTGCAAGGCGAAAACGATCTCGAAGCCAGCGAAGCCGAAGTTTCGACCATGAATGGAAAAAATCGTATTACGACCATCAACCACTTTCTCTTCAAACCTTGATTCTGAAAATGTGATACATTCAATCGGACCTAACTTCCAGTTATAGTGTTCAAAATCTCAAGGAAATCCGTCCAGTAGTTTTTGAGATATAAGCCGTGGTGTCGGGACAGACAGACAGACAGACAGACACACACACACACACACACACACACACACACACACACACACACACACACACACACACACACACACACACACACACACACACAGACAGATAAAGTCTGTAGGACCTCCAGTAAACCATGAGGGATAATTCTTTCTCCTTTACCACTGTTCTGAAATTCAGTGTTCGTCATTAAACAGCTTCAAAAAAAGAATTGACGCGATGTTCAAAGACTACATGTACTGTGATGATGTTGGCCACCTGCTGCTGTTGCCACGTATACCACTCTCTGCCACTCATAAGCCACCGGAAGAAAAGTATAGAGAATAGGCACGATCGTTTAAGATCGTTAGAACTAGGGTAGTAAAAAGTGAGAGTAGCCATAAGTACTGATCAAAAGATCAGATAAAGGCCTCGCAGCCTAAGACATCTGAGGACATATCTTCTCTGTCCTTGCAAATGACGTCACGTTATTGATGACGTCGCACATGTTGGAATTTCGCCATTCCATCAAATTGCCTACCCCCCCAGGTGTTTCGAAATTCTTCTCCTGGCATATAGAATCGAAATTGTACTTGCAAATGACGTAACGTTATCAATGACGTCAAATTTGGCTATTCCGTCAATTGTCATTTCAATCATTTTTCGACCGGTAATTTCGAGAATACGACCTTAAAAAACCCCTTTCTCTTCAAGCCTTGATTCTGAAAATTTGATACATTCAATCGGACCTAACTTCCAGTTAGTGTGCAAAATCTGAAGGAAATCCGTCGAGTAGTTTTTGAGATATAAGCCGTGGAGACGGGACAGACAGACACACAGACAGACTAATAAAAACCGCTGGTGCTGAACATTCAGG
The DNA here is from genome assembly GCA_034096865.1 of Theodoxus fluviatilis. Classification (NCBI taxonomy): domain Eukaryota; kingdom Metazoa; phylum Mollusca; class Gastropoda; order Cycloneritida; family Neritidae; genus Theodoxus; species Theodoxus fluviatilis. The sequence goes on along the minus strand of JAWQFJ010017015.1, from coordinate 12,322 downwards.
TTTTGGCATATTAAAAAAAAAATGTAAAAAAAGATCGGGTTCGACCCCGCAATCTCTCGAGAAAAGAGGGGGAAAACACACACACACACATAAAAACACAAAAACCCAGATCGGGTTCGAACCCACAACCTCTCGAAAAAAGAGAAGAAAAAAAAGTTTCAGCGCAGAATCAAACCTGGTCATGCATGATCAAGAGACGAACGCTCTACCAGCTGAGCCATTAGAGAATTGCTATGACGGAGTGTTTGTAAAGCATGTAAATCCATTTCTAAGCTATTGGCCCAGGAACAATCGACCATATATTTAAAACATGATGCATAGGTTCAGGAAAGCTCCTATTATGACATGTTTTGTTTTCCTTTGGCATGTCATAGACGCTGAATTAACACTCACACAGTCACACAGAGGAGGAAGTGTATTATACTTTATAGATGTTCACACCAGACATGTGCATTCGTACTCATTCATGCACACACCGTGTGTGGTACTGCTACCGAGTACCGTCGTTCTACAAGCAACGAGTCAATCCTGATAACACAATGCATAACTGGTAGGTTTTAAGGCTAGATTTGCTTTGAAAAGTTGCAGAAAATCTTATGGTGGTTACAATCTGACGGTATAACAAGTTTTGACAAGGAAAAAACCAAGCAACTATAACCATTCTGACCGTTGTCAGCCATGTTTGCAGAAGCTCCTAATCTCGCTGGAAACAAGATTTCATACTCTTGTCGTGGAACCAAACGACGAAAAGATTGACCTGATTTTTCAATACAAACACTGTATTCATTTTGTTGTTTAGACTGCAAGTGTAACTTTTCTGACTTGCGTTCCACTCAACACATTTTTCACCTAGTGGACATGTATTCGACTAATTGACTCGATTAAATTGAACTGATGTATTTGATATACATTTGTATTAATCCGGAAAAATTATGAAATCATACTTCATTCATTCGAGCATTAGTCTTGACAGCGTTCAGCGGACTAAGTAAACATCAATCTACTTCGACCATTACGTAAGTGCGAGTTGCAGACAAAACTATCACCGTCACATGACACGGTGACGCCGAATGTCAAATCACTGCTATCTTATGGTCGTAATTATCGAACAAAGTCTAAATAATCTGAGAAAGAAAATCGAATTGGTTTATTATGTGTATGAATACGAGTTTTTTTAATCGGCTTTGGTCAATTTCGCGCTGCCTTGCAGTGATGATTTGAATACGAAGCAGTCGTCTGCAAGGCGAAAACGATCTCGAAGCCAACGAAGCCGAAGTTTTGACCATGAATGGAAAAAATCGTATTACGATCGTCAACCACTTTCTCTTCAAACCTCGATTCTGAAAATTTGATACATTCAATCGGACCTAACTTCCAGTTATAGTGTGCAAAATCTCAAGGAAATCCGTCCAGTAGTTTTTGAGATATAAGCCGTGGAGTCGGGACAGACAGACAGACAGACACACACACACACACACACACACACACACACACACACACACACACACACACACACACACACACACACACACACACACACAGACAGATAAAGTCTGTAGGACCTCCAGTAAACCATGAGGGATAATTCTTTCTCCTTTACCAGTGTTCTCAAATTCAGTGTTCGTCATTAAACAGCTTCAAAAAAAGAATTGACACGATGTTCAAAGACTACATGTACTGTGATGATGTTGGCCACCTGCTGCTGTTGCCATGTATACCACTCTCTGCCACTCATAAGCCACCGGAAGAAAAGTATAGAGAATAGGCACGATCTTTTAAGATCGTTAGAACTAGGGTAGTAAAAAGTGAGAGTAGCCATAAGTACTGATCAAAAGATCAGATAAAGGCCTCGCAGCCTAAGACATCTGAGGACATATCTTCTCTGTCCTCGCAAATGACGTCACGTTATTGATGACGTCGCACATGTTGGAATTTCGCCATTCCATCAAATTGCCTACCTCCCCAGGTGTTTCGAAATTCTTCTCCTGGCATACAAATAGGATCAAAATTGTACTTGCAAATGACGTAACGTTATTAATGACGTCAAATTTGGCTATTCCGTCAATTGTCATTTCAATAATTTTTAGAGAGGTGCTTCGATTATACGACCTTAAAAAACCCCTTTCTCTTCAAGCCTTGATTCTGAAAATTTGATACATTCAATCGGACCTAACTTCCAGTTAGTGTGCAAAATCTCAAGGAAATCCGTCCAGTAGTTTTTGAGATATAAGCCGTGGAGACGGGACAGACAGACACACAGACAGACTAATAAAAACCGCTGGCGCTGAACCTCCAGGTTTTGGCATTTAAAAAAAGATCGGGTTCGAACCCGCAACCTCTCGAGAAAAGAGGGGGAAAACACACACACACATAAAAACACAAAAAAACCACAACCTCTCGAAAAAAGAGAAGAAAAAAAAGTTTCAGCGCAGAATCAAACCTGGTCATGCATGACCAAGAGTCGAATGCTCTACCAGCTGAGCCATTAGAGAATTGCTATGACGGAGTGTTTGTAAAGCATGTAAATCCACTTCTAAGCTATCGGCCCAGGAACAATCAACCATATATTTTAAACATGATGGATAGGTTCAGGAAGCTCCTATTATGACATGTTTTGCTTTCCTTTGGCATGTCATAGACGCTGAATTAACACTCACACAGTCACACAGAGGAGGAAGTGTATTATAGATGTTCAACCCAGACATGTGCATTCGTACTCATTCAGTGATTCACGCACACACCGTGTGTGGTACTGCTACCGAGTACCGTCATTCTACAAGCAACGAGTCAATCCTGTTAACACGATTCATAACTGGTAGGTTTTGTTAGGCTAGATTTGCTTCGAAAAGTTGCAGATAATCTTATGGTGGTAACAATCTGACGGTATAACAAGTTTTGACAAGGAAAAAACCAAGCAAGTAATCATTCTGACCGTTGTCAGCCATGTTCACCACGACAACGGCAGGATTCTAACGCATCATGAAGAAGGCTGAAATGGTCGGCGTCGGTGGTTGTTGTGACTCTTGACCGGTACTGTACTCCATGCACCTTAACGGTCCGTGTGATTCGGGTGTAATCTTAAGCTTAACGACGTTTATTGGCAGTATTACACCTGAATCACACAGAGCACAAATTTTGCGCAGCTGAATGCGAGAATCTGGGTCACGTGTCGGCGTCTATTTTCATGGCTCGTGAGTGCCTGGCTAAAGTGCGTTAGAATCCTGCCCTTTTCACCCTCTGTTTGCAGAAGCTCCTAATCTCGCTGGAAACAAGATTTCATACTCTTGTCGTGGAACCAAACGACGACAAGAGTGACCTGATTTTTGAATACAAACACTGTATTCATTTTGTTGTTTAGACTGCAAGTGTAACTTTTCTGACTTGCGTTCCACTCAACACATTTTTCACCTAGTGGACATGTACTCGATTAATTGACTCGATTAAATTGAACTGATGTATTTGATATACATTTGTATTAATCCGGAAAAATTATGAAATCATACTTCATTCATTCGAGCATTAGTCTTGACAGTGTTCAGCGGACAAAGTAAACATCAATCTACTTCGACCATAACGTAAGTGCGAGTTGCAGACGAAACTATCACCGTCACATGATACGGTGACGTCGAATGTCAAATCACTGCTATCTTACGGACAAAGTCTGAATAATCTGAGAAAGAAAATCGAATTGCTTTATTATGTGTATGAATACGAGTTTTTTTAATCGACTTCGGTCAATTTCGCGCTGCCTTGCAGTGATGATTTGAATACGAAGCAGTCGTCTGCAAGGCGAAAACGATCTCGAAGCCAGCGAAGCCGAAGTTTCGACCATGAATGAAAAAATCGTATTACGACCGTCAACCACTTTCTCTTCAAACCTCGATTCTGAAAATTTGATACATTCAATCGGACCTAACTTCCAGTTATAGTGTGCAAAATCTCAAGGAAATCCGTCCAGTAGTTTTTTCGATATAAGCCGTGGAGTCGGGACAGACAGACACACACACACACACACACACACACACACACACACACACACACACAGACAGATAAAGTCTGTAGGACCTCCAGTAAACCATGAGGGATAATTCTTTCTCCTTTACCAGTGTTCTCAAATTCAGTGTTCGTCATTAAACAGCTTCAAAAAAAGAATTGACACGATGTTCAAAGACTACATGTACTGTGATGATGTTGGCCACCTGCTGCTGTTGCCACGTATACCACTCTCTGCCACTCATAAGCCACCGGAAGAAAAGTATAGAGAATAGGCACGATCTTTTAAGATCGTTAGAACTAGGGTAGTAAAAAGTGAGAGTAGCCATAAGTACTGATCAAAAGATCAGATAAAGGCCTCGCAGCCTAAGACATCTGAGGACATATCTTCTCCGTCCTCGCAAATGACGTCACGTTATTGATGACGTCGCACATGTTGGAATTTCGCCATTCCATCAAATTGCCTACCTCCCCAGGTGTTTCGAAATTCTTCTCCTGGCATACAAATAGGATAAAAATTGTACTTGCAAATGACGTAACGTTATTAATGACGTCAAATTTGGCTATTCCGTCAATTGTCATTTCAATAATTTTTAGAGAGGTGTTTCGATTATACGACCTTAAAAAACCCCTTTCTCTTCAAGCCTTGATTCAGAAAATTTGATACATTCAATCGGACCTAACTTCCAGTTAGTGTGCAAAATCTCAAGGAAATCCGTCCAGTAGTTTTTGAGATATAAGCCGTGGAGACGGGACAGACAGACACACAGACAGACTAATAAAAACCGCTGGCGCTGAACCTCCAGGTTTTGGCATTTAAAAAAATATCGGGTTCGAACCCGCAACCTCTCGAGAAAAGAGGGGGAAAACACACACACACATAAAAACACAAAAAAACCACAACCTCTCGAAAAAAGAGAAGAAAAAAAAAGTTTCAGCGCAGAATCAAACCTGGTCATGCATGACCAAGAGTCGAATGCTCTACCAGCTGAGCCATTAGAGAATTGCTATGACGGAGTGTTTGTAAAGCATGTAAATCCACTTCTAAGCTATCGGCCCAGGAACAATCAACCATATATTTTAAACATGATGGATAGGTTCAGGAAGCTCCTATTATGACATGTTTTGCTTTCCTTTGGCATGTCATAGACGCTGAATTAACACTCACACAGTCACACAGAGGAGGAAGTGTATTATAGATGTTCAACCCAGACATGTGCATTCGTACTCATTCAGTGATTCACGCACACACCGTGTGTGGTACTGCTACCGAGTACCGTCATTCTACAAGCAACGAGTCAATCCTGTTAACACGATTCATAACTGGTAGGTTTTTAGGCTAGATTTGCTTCGAAAAGTTGCAGATAATCTGATGGTGGTAACAATCTGACGGTATAACAAGTTTTGACAAGGAAAAAACCAAGCAAGTAATCATTCTGACCGTTGTCAGCCATGTTCACCACGACAACGGCAGGATTCTAACGCATCATGAAGAAGGCTGAAATGGTCAGCGTCGGTGGTTGTTGTGACTCTTGACCGGTACTGTACTCCATGCACCTTAACGGTCCGTGTGATTCGGGTGTAATCTTAAGCTTAACGACGTTTATTGGCAGTATTACACCTGAATCACACAGAGCACAAATTTTGCGCAGCTGAGTGCGAGAATCTGGGTCACGTGTCGGCGTCTATTTTCATGGCTCGTGAGTGCCTGGCTAAAGTGCGTTAGAATCCTGCCCTTTTCACCCTCTGTTTGCAGAAGCTCCTAATCTCGCTGGAAACAAGATTTCATACTCTTGTCGTGGAACCAAACGACGACAAGAGTGACCTGATTTTTGAATACAAACACTGTATTCATTTTGTTGTTTAGACTGCAAGTGTAACTTTTCTGACTTGCGTTCCACTCAACACATTTTTCACCTAGTGGACATGTACTCGATTAATTGACTCGATTAAATTGAACTGATGTATTTGATATACATTTGTATTAATCCGGAAAAATTATGAAATCATACTTCATTCATTCGAGCATTAGTCTTGACAGTGTTCAGCGGACAAAGTAAACAACAATCTACTTCGACCATAACGTAAGTGCGAGTTGCAGACGAAACTATCACCGTCACATGACACGGTGACGTCGAATGTCAAATCACTGCTATCTTACGGACAAAGTCTGAATAATCTGAGAAAGAAAATCGAATTGCTTTATTATGTGTATGAATACGAGTTTTTTTAATCGACTTCGGTCAATTTCGCGCTGCCTTGCAGTGATGATTTGAATACGAAGCAGTCGTCTGCAAGGCGAAAACGATCTCGAAGCCAACGAAGCCGAAGTTTCGACCATGAATGAAAAAATCGTATTACGACCGTCAACCACTTTCTCTTCAAACCTCGATTCTGAAAATTTGATACATTCAGTCGGACCTAACTTCCAGTTATAGTGTGCAAAATCTCAAGGAAATCCGTCCAGTAGTTTTTGCGATATAAGCCGTGGAGTCGGGACAGACAGACAGACAGACAGACACACACACACACACACACACACACACACACACACACACACACACACACACACACACACACACACACACACACACACACACACACACATACAGACAGATAAAGTCTGTAGGACCTCCAGTAAACCATGAGGGATAATTTTTTCTCCTTTACCAGTGTTCTCAAATTCAGTGTTCGTCATTAAACAGCTTCAAAAAAAGAATTGACACGATGTTCAAAGACTACATGTACTGTGATGATGTTGGCCACCTGCTGCTGTTGCCACGTATACCACTCTCTGCCACTCATAAGCCACCGGAAGAAAAGTATAGAGAATAGGCACGATCTTTTAAGATCGTTAGAACTAGGGTAGTAAAAAGTGAGAGTAGCCATAAGTACTGATCAAAAGATCAGATAAAGGCCTCGCGGCCTAAGACATCTGAGGACATATCTTCTCTGTCCTCGCAAATGACGTCACGTTATTGATGACGTCGCACATGTTGGAATTTCGCCATTCCATCAAATTGCCTACCTCCCCAGGTGTTTCGAAATTCTTCTCCTGGCATACATATATAGGATCGAAATGGTACTTGCAAATGACGTAACGTTATTAATGACGTCAAATTTAGCTATTCCGTCAATTGTCATTTCAATAATTTTTAGAAAGGTGCTTCGATTATACGACCTTAAAAAACCACTTTGTCTTCAAGCCTCGATTCTGACAATTTGATACATTCAATCGGACCTAACTTCCAGTTAGTGTGCAAAATCTCAAGGAAATCCGTCTAGTAGTTTTTGAGATATAAGCCGTGGAGACGGGACAGACAGACAGACACACACACAGACTAATAAAAACCGCTGGCGCTGAACCTCCAGGTTTTGGCATTTAAGAAAAGAATGGGTTCGAACCCGCAACCTCTCTAGAAAAGAGGTGGAAAACACACATAAAAACACAACAAAACCACAACCTCTCGAAAAAAGAGAAGAAAAAAAGTTTCAGCGCAGAATCAAACCTGGTCATGCATGACCAAGAGTCGAATGCTCTACCAGCTGAGCCATTAGAGAATTGCAATGACGGAGTGTTTGTAAAGCATGTAAATCCATTTCTAAGCTATTGGCCCAGGAACAATCAACCATATATTTTAAACATGATGGATAGGTTCAGGAAGCTCCTATTATGACATGCTTTGCTTTCCTTTGGCATGTCATAAACGCTGAATTAACACTCCGGCACCGGATCGGCAGCAAAAATACGCTTGACATCCACACGCAACGATTACACCGAGACTGCGCAATCGAGCGATTTTCACTTACGTGAAGCGAGGTCAGAATTTAGAGTTACGGCCCTTTTCAGAGCCATGGCAACAACGCTTCCACGTGTAGTCTATGCGTGAGACCTGCCTGTCGGATTTTAAAATATAGGAGCTTTCCCGACCTACTGATGCATTCAACATACAGCTTTGAAAAATTAATGCTGTTCATGGCTTACATTTTCTTTGGATGGGGTTTCTAGTATCCCGAAATACAGCGTTTTCTGTGCAAACATGCACGCAACGAAACGGTGGTGCAGATTCTTTGCCGCGTACGTATATCTGCGTTGACCTGCATTCGATGTGTAAAAAGTTGAAACTTTCCCGACCTACTGATGCATTCAGCATACAGCCTTGATAAATTAATGCTGTTCATGGCTTAGTTCGGTCCCGGAAAATCCTGTTTCTTCGCAGAAAACGCCGTTGTCGTGCTTGGAGAAAAAAAAATGGCCGCCGTAATATTATTTACTCGCGTTTAGGCTCTATCGGACCTCGGAGGTGCGATAACTTTATACGCGAAAATCCGTATAGGATAGCCCGTAACTCTAAATTCTGACCTCGCTTCACGTAAGTGAAAATCGCTCGATTGCGCGGTCTCGGTGTAATCGTTGCATGTGGATGTCAAGCGTATTTTTGCTGCCGATCCGGTGCCGGATCGAGAGCAAAATCTGCTTGCAAACGGGTATGTATATAGGCGCCTTAAAATCCCCCTTCCTTCCCGGTCTTAAAAAAGTTTGGAAACCCACCCCCCCAAAAAAATGAACTGATCCGCCCCTGAGGATAAACGCGATTAGTCCACTAAACGGACCGACGTGCATACAGGCCCTGGACGCCTAAGCAAGCCGAAGAATTCTATTCTATTCTATTCTATTCACCCTCCTTCAAAAATCTCCTCGCAAATGATGTCACATTATTCGACGTCAAATGATAACGTCACAGATTTTGCAAAATGGAGTCTGTTGAATCGTTTTCATTGAAACACCAAAATGTAAAAAAGTCACTTTCTTTTCAAACCTCCATTCTGAAAATTTGATAATATTGAATGGGACCTAACTTCCAGTCAGTGTGCAAAATCTCAAGGAAATCCGTCCAGTAGTTTTTGAGATATAAGCCGTGGAGACGGAACAGACACACACACACACACAGACAGACTAATAAAGTCTGTAGGACCTCCAGTAAACCTGGAGGGATAAAGTCTGTAGGACCTCCAGTAAACCTATAGGGATAAAGTCTGTAGGACCTCCAGTAAACCTGGAGGGATAAAGTATGTAGGACCTCCAGTAAACCTGGAGGGATAAATCCAAACTTGACCACAAAACCAAAATATCCATCTCATCATAACAATCAATTAGAGCAATTCACCAAATAATACAGAATCAGAAATTGTTTTCCATATATGTCACCAAATATTTAATCACACACACACACACACACACACACACACACACACACACACACACACACACACACACACACACACACACACACACACACTGAATTAATGTAGCATTGCTATTTGCTACATATACAAGTCACCCGCACTCTGAAGCCGGTAGATACCGAACGTATTATCAGACTACATGCTGTGCTGGTTTGATAAACCTAACTAGGAACGTTGATCGAGAAGGAATGATTCAACTCACCCATTATATCCATCAAAACTTTCCAACTTTTTTAAGCAACGACTTTCTTTGTTTACATGCGCCTTCTCTGACCCATTAACTTCCAGAGTGCTAATTGCGTTTCCTGGCTTGGTATCTTGTCAGTCCGAACAAGTGTCACCCTCAGGGCATCGATGTTCTATTTTCAAACAAAGCATTTGCCAAAAAAGTTCGTGTGCTACCATTCCCCCCAAAACGAGTATGATTTCATCCAATCGAAAAATTGGGGGGCATTTGCCTTGAACCTGCCGTAACCGGAAGCGGCTTCGTTTTCAAAATGGCGACCGACGGTGCAGACTTCGCAAAGTTGCAGACCGAATTAGAAACAAAAAAATTAGAGGTGAGGTCGTCATAATCTTCACATAATATATCACGTGGTTATGTGTAGTCGATTGTACTTGAATAAATGATAACCCTGCTTACCTGTGGCGAAAATGACAAAACGCCACTGATGCGAGGTCCTAAACTCAGGCTAAACGGTAGTAAAGAGCCCAACTTCTAACTCTATCTGTAGAATGATTTCGACTGATATTTAAGTTTGGTACCCCTGTCAAATTGATTATTCACATGCATTTGAAATCAATGTACGTTTCATGATGGCCTCTGGCAGTTTATTTAAATCGAGCATTTCGGCTTATAGTAAGTTGTGTTAGAATAGAAAAGGAAGTGCATTGCAGTGATTACTGTTGTAGGGAGTGCTTTCTTATGCCATGCCTAGCTACCAATCCTAAAGTTGGCTTTTTACCCGCGACGTGTGTGATGGCTTTGCCGCCATTAGCCCATGGACGCCAGCCGCCATTACCCATAATGAACGCCACCACAACACGCGCTAGACACACAACTCGGCATACTTGGCCGGGAAGCACGCAGGTTCGACTGTGAGCACGTTCATGCAAGAAGGGGAAGACTAAATTGTTACATATGCATTAACAGAACATTCTTCATTCACTCACAGAAGCACTCTCAGTCACGACCGCGCACCGTACCGCGGCCACGTGTTTACCGCCATTTTGACGCTGCCGGCACGCTTCGCGCATACATCATTCAATCACTAACACACTAACAAGCATTCAGAGAGAATTGAGAGCATTATCGGCTTACCTTCGCTCCCACTGTCGCCTCGCTCCACTAACCACGTGTCCACCAACGGTGTGAACCACCTCCAGTATCCACCAACAGCCTCTAGCGCTTCCCGCACACGTGGCGGAATCTCCGCTCTCCGTCCTCGGCTGGTTCTTTCAGCCGAAGATAAACTTCTATACTAAGTGCCGCGTGGTTGAGCTCCACAAGCTTATAAACAAGTCAATGTTACTAACCAACAATAGTAATTCAAATGCCAAATATCAAATCTATCACTACAAGTCGCCAAAGGTAACTTTCTTTAGCTCCGTCAAAGCACGTCTGCCTCAGTGCTTGTCCCAATCGCAAGTCCTCTCTTGCCTCTGATTCGTCCTTGCGTTTTCATGAAATAACATACATATTCATAGATTAGCAGCGAACGCCCCTAGCAGTGACTTTCTGCTTTTAGGGGAGATAATTCTGGACGGTTCCTACCACACTCCCCCCCGTCAAAAATAAAGCCCCCCCCTCACGGGGAAAGAGTGTCACCCAGCCGTCCAGTCGTCCCGTTCAGCTGCTCTTCCTAGACCCAGATGTGACGAACATCCCAAAAGCAAAAAGGATAAAATTTACACAATGTACAGAAAACCAAAAGGACAAAATTAACCCAATGTACAGAAAGCAAAGAGATAAAACCGCCACATCTTCTAGGGAATGAGGCGAGCAGGTATACCCATCTACATCCCTAGAAATTAACAACCGTATTCACTTTAAAATAAAAGCAAACCAACCCATTATCACAACCCAACAAGGCAAGATCCCGTCTTCGTAGAAGACTAAGTAGGGTCCCTCTACTCTTGCCTTGTATCTACCTATCCTGCTCGCCTGGAATTCTGGGGACACGCCGGCCTCTAGACCTTGAAGAACCGGCGTGCTTTCTCCAGGATCTGCTGCAGCACCCAGGTCTTCCGCACCTTAAAATTGCTGCGACCCGCAGACCTGCGTCACCCGCTTCATAAGGGGTGGTAGATTTCCCCTGTCTCCTATGGATGGGGCTGTCAGACTCCAGGAGGAGTTTTTCCCGGGGCATTGTCTGAAGAGCGACTTCGTGCCCCTTATTGACATCCCCGTACCAAAAGAGACATTATTAGCGCATTTTAGGGGAGGCAACTGCCGGGCGTTTCTTCCGCGGCACCGTCACCCCCTTAGAAGATTGCCCAGACGGTTTTGGGCGTGCCGCCATCTCCGCGTACGAAGGTGCGGACTGTTTCCCGGGAGCACTTCCCTCTCCCTTTTCAGTCCGGACCTCGACCCAGGGAGGCGAACTCACGCATCCGCCTGAGCCATCTCCCTCAGGGCCTCTGAGGGCCCCTCTCGACTTGCCTGGGAAGTTTCCTCCTTCCCTACTTCTGAGTCTGGGGCCCCTGGAGCCTCATTTTAGCCAGCAGGAGCAGCCGGCTCCCAAGGACCTTCAGGGCCTCATCCCCTGAAACCTCTTCCACCTTTGATTCTACAGGAATCAATAGCTGTCCCGGGGTACCCGGAGTCCCAGGGGACTCCTCCCCTTCAGCTAAGGATTTGGAAGGATTCAGGAGAGAGGGCTGGTCCGCGGAGGTACCCAAAATCCCGTAGGATTCCCATATAAAAATTTTCTATAGAAATTTCTATAGAAATTTCTATAGAAATTTCTATAGACTTTTGGTAAAGAATTTTCTATAGAAAATTCTATAGAAATTTCTATAGAAAATTCTATAGAAAATTTCTATAGAAAATTTCTATAGATATAATTCTATAGAAAATTCT